>JAECUM010057476.1:0-31263 GCA_016617855.1 Megalonaias nervosa
AAGAAAGAGTTTGATAGTTGATACTATTGCCATGGTAAAGAATCCGTATCACTTGTCACTGACATGTTCTTACATGTATTGTGCATTATTTTACAGCATTTTATATCTTTAGTACCATTACTCGCAAATTATTTGAAATGTATATTTTGTATTTTGAACTATTACTTAAAAACAAAATCCTTAATTATGCTTTATCTCCTGATACACTTCGAAATGTAAATAAGAGGAGTCAAGAATCCATGGAATGATCCCTTAGATTCATGTTATTATTTTCTCAAGATTAACCAAAACCTAATTTGTATAATTATCCTCAGAAGCAGTAAAATGTAATATGATTTTAAATATATATGCTTTTTGTTGCAGTGATCCAATAATTTGTAGTCTTGGTTTTGTGTTCTCATATTATGGGTTCAAAAATATTAAAAATTAATGGACAAATATTCTACCTTTTTGCAGACATCTGACATTCAAACGTTCAGTCGTAGCTTTGTGTTCTCGTATTATGGTTTAGGCATAAATTATTGGCATATGTGCAGATATTTGAAATTCAGAATTCTTTCTTTCTCATAGCGGTGTAACCAAGAAGATATTGTTATATCAGCAATGATTCTGGTGGTTGATGTTTTATTCCAATACTGTGCAACATTTCCTGAAAGCATGCATACCCAGTATTACATAGTTTCGGGTTAAACTCAGCTATATACTATGAAATACCATATTCCGTCACAGGAAAATTTTAAATGCAGGGAAAGATGACGATTGCTTTTGTAACGGTCTGAGTGTGTACACTGACTGCGATTTCACTAAACGTCCAAAAATTTCTTCTCAACTTGTGATTACTTGTTTTGGAAATGTAATCATAATAACTTTCATTTCCGGAAATTAATCTTATTTCTTCTCCGAGAAAAAAGCCCCCATCATTTGTGGAATTCATCAGCTCATTTTTGAAGAATAAAGGGGCACAAAGATGAACAATTGTAAAACTGATGAGTTATTCACTTTGTATTGCATCTACCTCTCAACAAACCTCAGTATTGTCAGAAGTATCAACAGTAAGATGATGTGAAATCTCTTCTGAGGAAATTTTTAAGTTTTTGAGAAATTTATTAAAACTGAGAACTGATACGAACAGAGAACAGGTACAATTATGCTGTTGGGTATGACAACTTTCGTTGAAAGCTGATATTTTTGAGAGGAGAGCTTATGCTTATTATTGTAAATGGAAAATGCAATTTAACTTCATGGAGATGTATGAGCTCTGATGCTGGATATTGCACTAGAATGGCATGAAACCCACACTACCACCACCACCAACGATAACAACACCGATGCTGAATTTTGCGCCGCAAATCCGCAGTTCAGTCCTAGTCCTAGTTTTTGCATAATGGGTCTATGCCGGCATATTACACGCAGCCTTGAAATCAATAGAAACTCTATCTTGCCTTTCAGACACTGATGCAAAAAGCAATGATTGGAAGAAACACCTTGGAAATACCACATGCTTTTATCAACCTAGATTCATAAAACACTATTATAGGCTTGTAACTAACGTCTAGTTTGGAACCAACTCTCACTGCAAACAAGAGAGACTAGTCAAGCTCCTAACAGAATATGCCAAAATATATAGTTGCCTTCAGGCTGCTTTGACCCGATGGGTCATCTAAACCTTAGTCCACCGTACTCGCGCGCATTGACTGGATCCTGCCTTCATTGTTTTTGTTGAAAGCGCATAATGCGCGTCTCAGATGCGCATTGTGATCTTATCGGTAAGTTGTGATTCTGCCTCGTGTTACCTTGTAATGTCGTCCGACCCAGTACTCAGAGGCGCCCGCAGAATTATTTTTCGTGGTGGTGGTGGTGGTGGTGGTGGGGGAACATGTAGTGGTCAGCTATTAAGTTTTACGGGTGCTGGCCAAACACGTTTAGAGGTGAAATCGGTGGGGTGGGGTGGCAAATGTCCCTCTTCTCCTTGCCCCTATGTGAGGGCGCCCATGCCAGTGCCCTATCTATTTCCTCTCACGTATCGGGTAAAATCTTCATATTCTGCACTAAAATCACTGTAGAGAAAAATATAAAAGAACATGCGATATAAATTTAGTGCAATACAGCTTTGAAAGCGACCGGTTTTCTCCAGGTGGCATTTTACCATCAAATTTACAGATTGTTCTAAGCGGAATAATCCTTGCAAAGGGAGGTAACGTATAATAAGGAGCATAGTGATTGGTTACTTGCATGACAGCTTTAAAAACGAGACTGTTACGGCCCTTTTACCATATCATTTATTTTATTTTATGGGGGGGGGGGAGGCATTGTTTATTTGGGATTGGAGTTTGTGATTTTTTAAAGACAAGGAATTCTTTATCAATTTATTCCAGCATGATTTACATCCCTTGGGTACACATACCTCTGTTGCTATGTTGTTGTCTGTTGCTAATTTTTTCACTATATTTTAAGCTTGATGTATGACAATGTGGAAACATTATGACGTAACAAATGGGAATGTTCTTGTGTACATTTAGTCGGCGCAAAGTTTACATAGATACAATAGAAAAACGTTTTACTCCTTTTCGGTGATTCTGTTGTCAATTTTATCGTTTGTTGAGCGGTCAATATGATTTCTGAATCTATTTTGCTAGTGTATTTATCTCCGTTTCATTTATTACATCTCTGTGTATTTTATTGGTACGTAACAATGATTTCAAATTCCGTTTCGGTACTTTTGACTGCCTTAGATTTGGGCCCCGGTTGACCGAGTGGTCTAAAGCGCTCACCTTTTGCTATCTCAGCTCTGTCTGCGTGGGTTCGAGTCTCGGGCTCGGTGAATATTGGTATTTGAGAAGGCTTGCCAGTTTCATCCCGAGGGACGGTGGCTCTTCCCAAGGTTTCCCGGGTTCTTCCTCCACCAGTTATGCTAGCCACCATGAATAGCCTATCATGTGCTGAGAAATGGCGTTCAGCCAACAACAACTGCCTTATTTTATATGCCTAGATCTTTGTCTGATCGTTTGTCTTATTTTCTAATCGGAGTGTACCACTGTGTATTTTTAATGGAACAAAGATTTTCAGAATTAGGCTTGAACAAAATGTTATTTGTGTTAATCTACTTTTCATGTTGAATGCTTTTTTTTCAAATACTGGGTGGCTCAGCAAAGTTGTAAAAATATTTTAAAATCTAAGATTTTTTTCAAGATAGAAGCAAAACATAAGAAAAAAAATATATCCACCTAAACCCCTCCAATGAATACCTCACTCAAGTTGTGCGTGTGTGTGTGTGTGTGTGTGTGTGTGTGTGTGTGTGTGTGTGTGTGTATTTTACGATACAAATGCTGCAATTCAGTTTAATAAGAAATGCTCGAGTGTTCACATGCTAACTCTTGTGGCCTATCATTCAAGTGATATATGTTGTTGGGCGACCAAATGCCGTTTTGAAGTGGACCAGTGAGGTACAGTCGCTGGAGGAGGTAATTTCGCGAAACGGCAACCGATACTGGGTCGAAAACCGAACCATGCCGTTTCACAGGGGGTTTTTTTTGGGGGGGGGCTGTTTTTTTGTTGTTTTTTTTGGGGGGGGTGGTTTTTCGGGGGTCTTTTTTTTTTCTTTATCTGGATTCGAAATAGGCAAAATGAAGTCTGGTAAACAGAAAAGCTTTTTATGTATTTAAACGCTTTAAAACTGAAACCATTCTTCAATATTGTTTTGTTTTGAAAGATTAAAGTGTCAAATGATTTTCAATTAATTTTGAAATTATTATGAAGGCGTCTATGTGGTTTCGAAAGACAACAGAACCATTATTTGCAATAATTATCTTTCAGTAAAAATATAAAAAACTTAGGAGCTGAGTGAAATATAACTTTAAATAAATAAATAAATATTTATATCAAACAAAATACGTTTACAAATTTGCTGGATAATGGCATATAAGTCATAAGCTACAAAAATATGATTTAGTTTTATCATTATACTTATTTCTAATTTGACTGTTCCGGTGGTCCAGGTGGTTAGAGCGTCCGCCTCGGATGCGGAAGGTCACGGGTTCGAACTCTGGCCGAGTCGTACTAAAGACTTATAAAAATGGAACTAGCAGCTGCCTCGCTTGGCGCTCAGCATTAAGAGGTCAGTGTTAGGACTGGTCGGCCTGGTGTCAGGATAATGTGAATGGGTGGGACATGATGCTACACGTCTGCAGCATGAAGCCCCAGTGCTAGACATCACTATAAACTGCCACACTGCAGACATCGTAGGGCTATGAGTCAAGTTGTTAAAGCTACGGTAAAAATCCAAAAACACACTTCTTATTTGTATAATATTTACTAAAGCAATGAATCATCAGCCGTTTAACGATATCATCAAATTGAACTTATAGGCGTCGTGTAGCCAAATAGCATTTTCCTTATTCTGAAATAAATTTATTTTTTAATGACAAGAACTTGCTCTAGTCCATGTTAAAGAAAATATAGACTTTTCTTTCCGTGAATATACAGTTTTGGAAACCAGTAAATCTAAAATATTGACCTCGTGTCGGTCAATATGAAGTTTACGGGTTCAAACATATTCAAATTTACGTCAACAAAGGTCCATAATTATATGTCGTTTTGGTATTGCTACTTGTAGGAAAAAATGCAACGGTTTGATGAATCATATGAAAATGAGGACTTATGCGCATTTCAAAGTTGTCAAAATCTGAAAAGGCTCTTCTTATCCAAGAAAGATAAACATATTTTACAATCACCAAAACATGTTTAACTCATGACATGATAAAAATAAACAACAACAATAATACATCCGCCGACTTCAAATTCAATATTATTTGATTTTACGATGAAATTCGAGACAAGTTTCGGGTTATAGTACTAAAACTGTAATACTTGTATGAACGAAGATGTACCATGCGCATGAATCTATTATTAAAACCGAAAAGACAATTAAACTATTAAAATATGATCTGAGTTGAAATATTCGTACATGTTTACGATTATGTTACTGAAACCGAAACGACAGCTACCCAATAAGGATTTCGCCAGAGCAAAGACACACGTACCATATACATGAATCTGTTATTGAAACCGAAAAGACAGCTACCCAATTAAGCTATCGCTAGAGCACGAATCTATTACCGAAACCGAAAGGACAGTTACCAATTAAATTATCGCCAGAGCAAAGACACGTGTACTATATACACGAATCTATTACCGAATCCAAAAGACAGCTACCAAATAAGGCTATCGCCAGAGCAAAGACACACGTGCTATATACACGAATATATTGCTGAAACCGAAAGGACAGTTACCCAGATAAGCTTTCGTCAGAGCAAAGACACACGTACCATATACAAGAAACTGTTTTTGAAACCGAAAGTACAGTTACTCAATTACGCTATCACCAGAGCAAAGGTGCGCGTAGTTCCACCTAATTACTGGCATTGGAAGTTACACACAGGCTACATTTTATTGCCAATTATCTAGATATAACATAATATACACTTTATAGCGCATATTCATAGATTTTTGAGCGTAACGAAAAAAACAAATTGACTTGAATATGATGGTAACCGAATAAAACGTAAGATCATGTGTCGTTTTCAGAATCATTCATAGTGTTAAAGAAGTAAAATTTAATCAATTTGTGTTATAAATATATTTGGTGTACCCGGAAAACACGGAAACGGCATTGCATTGCAATTTCTTGTACAGTTGTTCACGCATAATTCCTGCATTTTCATGGTTTTGTATCTCCAGGCTCGGTAGCAAAGAGTCTGCTGTGTGTCTTGTGCCAAAGAGGCTACAATTAGCGTTCAGTAACAATTTCCAATTACTTTTCAAAATGAATGATGAAAATAGAATTTAAAAAATATCACTAAACTTCTTGGCAGAAGAAATTATATTATTTAATGAATTACAGTATTTATGCATTTCATCATCATCATTATCATCATCATCATCACAATCATCATCATCATCATCATCATCACCATCATCAAAACCACTATCACCAGTATCGTTATAATCATAATCATCGTCGTCGTCGTTCTCCTAATCATCATCCGTAAGGCCAAAATGAGGCTCAAGAAAATCCAGACACACGATATCAAATAGAGTTAAATATATACTTGCAATTGCCATTTCGTTTGACCTCAGTAATTTTTATTTCACCGATATGTATATGAATTTCTCCTCTTTAATTTCCTTGAAACCATGTGAAATATTTTTAAAAAATATTAAAAGTGTCGCGCTGGTAAAATTAAAATATTTGTGGTAATTTGTGCTCTGCGCTTTGCGGTTAAAAGAAAAATGTCTGGCAGTTCAGAGTCCTCCTCTTCCGGCATATTACCATTAGTATGATTATTATCGTTGTTATTGCTGTCGTCGCCTCATTAATTAAATATTATTGATGACGGATGTGGTACGTTATTTAACAATAATGTTTTTCTTTAGCGGCTTTTCTATTGATTATTTGTGTGTAGAACGATGACATTAATGCCTGTGTACTTCATGTCGATTGTTGACTTCACCTATGACCACTTACTTTATTCATATCGATTGTTGACGACACCTATGATCACTTTCACCTACCAATCGCCTGCCAACGATTAGGCGCCAGTGTAGATTGTTTTCTCTTTTTTTCTTTTTTTTTTTTTTTGTTTCTTTTTTTACCTAGTCACATGCGCATGTTAAAAAACCTGACGAAAATTAATTGTCTCCACGGTATATTGTGATACATTTCTTCTGTCGTCCGTCTGTTCGGGTATCTATCCTTAACAGCTTCTCCTCCCAACCCGCTTCGTGGAAATTCACCAAACTTAGCACATTTGTTATCTATCGGGTCGCCATCTCTGAAAGGAGTCATGATACATGGTTATCTGCGATGGAATTCCTGGGTGGAAGTCAAAGGTCATATATACATAAATTGCAATTACCGTGACATATTTTAATATATTTTCACCGAAGTTTGTATATGCATCAATAGGAGGAGGAGGACAAGTGCTGCAAATAACAGATTTTGGGTTACGACCCCTTAGTCATGGTCAAGAGTTAGGTGTGTCAGGGGATAAGTACTACAAAGGGGCAATATTTGTCTTGGTGCATGGTCAAGAGTTAGGTGTGTCAGGGGATAAGTACTACAAAGGGGCAATATTTGTCTTGGTGATCCATCGCAGTAAGTCTAGTTTACTAGATTGAAAAAAATTACAGACCGTGGAACAGCACGATTTTAAAGGTAATTTTCACCGATCTGTAATGGAAAAATAATTAGAAATTATTTATTTTATAATTTATATATTAAAAAGCTCAAAAAGCTGTTGATCCGTTTCTCATTTTTAATTATTCTATATTTGCTTCTCTTTACCTCCCTTGAATTAGTTTCGCACTATTTATTTATTTTTTTTTAAATCCCGTACTGAATTTTACTTTGTATAAACGCTTACACTGATATACATATATGCAGGACTGTACACATGTGTGTGTGTGATTTGGATTTTTTAAACGTAGCTTTAACAATTTTTCAGTCATATCGCTACGATGTCTGCAGTGTGGCAGTTTATAGTGATGTCTAGCACTGGGACATCATGCCGCAGACATGTAGCATGATGTCCCACCCATTCCCGTTTATCCTGACACCAGGCCGACCAGTCCTAACACTAACCTCTTAATGCTGAGCGCCACGCGAGGCAGCTGTTAGTACCATTTTTGTAAGTCTTTGCTATGATTCGGCCGGGGATCGAACCCACGATCTCCCGCATCCGAGGCGGACGCTCTAACCACTAGGCCACCTGGAGCGGTCCGGTACACATCGAGAACTAGATACATGTAAGCGGTGAAAATGATTGAATATTCGGAGTTAGTCATTTCAAGATCATGTTTTGATAGGTGTATCAACTGCAAGGTTATTCGTTCAGTGTATCTTGAATAATGATATATTTTTACCATACCGTAGTCGATGCTCTTTCTACATGTTAAGAGGTCATAAAGACCATGCGGCTTTTTCGGCTGTTTTCGCCTTTTGAATAATCATGAGATTTGACGTCATTTATTCATAAACTTACGCTTACAAAAATATCAACATCCTTAGCCTCCTGCATGGACATCTTTCATTTTGCTTGGGGGTGGGGGTGTGCAATTTTGTTCATACAATTTTCATTTAAATAATGGTTCTTGGAGTATATATTGAAAGTTTCGTTTGAAATGGGATAAAAAAAATTTACGACCATTTCAAATTGATACCGAACAAAATGGCGGGCGTTGGTCATTTCCTGTTCTAGCTCACGACTCTTTTCAACAAATCCACAAAATCAGGAACTAGTCAGCTACAAGTAAGACATATCACTTCCGTCTTTTCTTTATCTTTGACCACGCACCACCCGTTGCTTAATAGTCAAGTGTGACTGCGTCAACGTATTGATAGATAGATAGATAGATAGATAGATAGATAGGTATGTTATGCATAATGAATATACTGGGTGTCGGAACAAAAACCTTCACACTCCGACAAGCATTCGTTGTGTTTTTCATTTATGTACTTTTTCACACCTTGCCAAAGATATTATTGATTAATGGTCCATCGATATTTGCTTGTTACAGTTTTACTGAGTTACGGCGATAGCTGAATTTTTGTTGTACATATGCATGGAAATTTGTCCTATGGGTATTAAAAATACGACTAAGACAAAATTGAACTTCAATTTAATCCTGGCCATCTGCGCATGTTATATTGCCATTTGTCAATTCAGCAAATATTTTGTACATATATTTTACTGTTACTTTATGTCCACTTATACCTTTCCTGTATTCACATCCTGTTGACTCTCGCCTGCCAAACCAAAATTCTTTATTATGAACATGTCTTACATGTGCTTTTCTTGCACAAAGTCCGGTAATGTATATGTCCTCTAACCAGAAAAGCTTCGTTTCCATAGAAGCATCAAGAAGGTCATTCGTAATGTTGGATGTAAAAACGTATGCCGCACCGGAACAATACCGAGGATAAACTTTTTCAGGAAAGTCTTCGCTTGGTGTATACCACTTAGAATTGGGATTCTGATCTGGTTGAGCATTATCAAAAACAAAGCCCAGTATGTATCTGTCTCCTTTTGACCTTGACGATAATGTTTCAAGTAAGTTTGGTATATTTACAAAGACATCGTCATCCGTCTTTAACACAAAGATGGAATTAGAACAGAAGTTTTTAATCCAGTGTAACATAAATACAGATTTCAGGGAGAGATTTCGGTAAGTATCTTGAAAATCTCCTTGAATAATATCGCCATATAATTGACTCTCTTTCTGTATTTCCGGTTGCATGAATGAGTTGTCCCCCTTACCAAGCAGAAACAGAAGTCTTGAAGTTATATTATTATCCAGAATATAAGATCCCCACGTGTTCCTTATCGCAAATCTCGCCTCCAAATTTTCAACTCCACTACACACGACTATCATCAGATGCAGTGAAGAATTTGTTTTGCACATGAATGGTTCGTTGAGTATGTAGTTGAACTTGAAACTGTCCCGTTTCTTCCTTTCTTCCCATTCTGTACTTTTGACATCTTTAAGTCTTCGCAGCGAGTTCAGAAAATAATTGTGTTGAAACATTGAAACATATGTGGCCCTCTTCGTGCTATTTGAAAATGTAGAGCGTGATGCAGAATATTTGAATTTGTCTTCAGCTATGATGAAAGTATTCTCGACGAAGTCTTTTCCGATCCATTGAATGAATCGTCTACCTCTAATCTGGGGGTCACTCACGGCGACGTAGAACAAAAGATTGATCGCTCCGCATGCGCAAAGTATTAGCAGAACGACACTTCCTCCTCTGGACACTTCCATTCTCTGTAAATGAAAATTTCAAAGCAATTGAGAAACCTGTTAAAAATGCGTTCCACTGATACGAGAAAACACCTGCCTTACTAAATATTTCCTCAAAGGAATAACAAATCTGCAAAACGGTGTACAGTACAGTACAGTACATCACAGTACAGTACGCCACAGTACAGTACAGTACGGTATGGTGCGGTGTACTACAATACAATACAATACAATACAATACAATACAATACAATGCAATATAATATAATACAAGAAACAAAGACGGTTAGAGGGATATTTAAGAATTGGACCACTCGACCTGGCACGACAGCTTGCAATCATCTGGCGCACACAAAATTCCTATAGCCATTTAATTGATTAAATCACACAACATGGTGTTGTTCGGTCAGGAACACGATGTGTCTGTCAGTCGGAGCAGTCCCCTAAAGTACAAGTCAAAAGTCCTCAACTGACAAATAATTCTCAGTCGAAGTAGTCTTAAAAACCATTTTTCTGGATAACAGCAGATAATATTAAAATGGCCCAAATAATTTGGAGAAATGTCTAATTTTCATTTTATTTAGAATTGTATCTGATTTATAAAATATCAGAATGAATGCAAGCATGAACTAAATAGTATTTACTACATTAATATGAATCCGATGAATTTTCAATACCATCTACAGCTTTGCATATATGTATGAAAAGTTGAGAGCCATATTGATTTTAACATCTGCATTGATGTCAGGTCCGAATATGAATCGCCTGCAAAGTTGTATGTACTATTGCAAACTTGTACTGATCTACAACAACAACAACAACAACAACAACAACAACAACAATAATAATAATAATAATAATAATAATGATAAAGGATCTCTATTTCATTTAAAATGCATGTGTAATTTGGCAGATTCTTTTGCACCAAACAGTTGTTAAGATCAAACCATGACAAATAAATACATATTTGCTCATATTTTTTCTCCTATTTCTTTCTCATGTAAGAAACTATAAAATATAAAGTTCTTATAACATTGTTATATATCTAAGGTATAGCCTTGTTAATATCCAAAATAAGAAAATGGAAATACTTATGTAAACACACTCTGTTGAACTTTGTCGTTATAAACTGTTTGGGTTTTATACACCAGAGTAAATCTTGAAAAGGAGAGGAGCGCTTTCGTACGTACGTACATACATACATACATACATACATACATACATACATATTGTTTACATCTGTGTTGATAAAATGTTATTTTAAAAAAGTAAGAATTCAGTTCCTATTAAACTTTTTTTTACATTATCGACATTTTTAACTCGTCTAGTTACTTACCAAGTCTGAATGAAGTATTGCATACCACCCGAATCAAACACGTGCTTTGTTTGAACTCACATAGTATAAAGTGTACAACGTTGATAAAGCACCAGTAGCTCTCGGAATAGTACCTTGCACCAGCCCCGAGTTTAGGGTAAAGATGATGCTAACTGATAGGAGGAAGCATCCAGGATAAGTATAACGAGAAAGTAAATCTTTCGGGATCTCCAGCCGTCATATACGAAATGATAAAAGCTAAAACAGTGCATCAAAACAAGATAACAACCGCCGCTTCCAGATTTGAGCTAAATAGCTTTCCAGACATTATTGCTGTAAGTTTGATAATTGCCATGGCAACGATTGATGCTTGACTGATATCGGAAGTTGTGCAGAGAAATTTTACATACCTACTAAGGGTAGCACATAAATTGTATTTATTCGAAATTTTTCAAGTTTTTTGCAGTGGTGCCGCACTTAGTAGCACTGTATAACGGAAGGGGCGCTGTAAAAATAAATAATTAATTGTTGGCTGTCCAATTATAATATTAAGCCATCTTAAGAGATCCAGTCCTGGCAGGAATACATGAATTAGAATCTAATGGAACATTGTATGATACGTCGCCGTGGACCTAAACTTGTACGAAACCTGATTGCTTCAAAGGTGTAACATCTGTCAGACAAATATAAAGAATTTCTAGACCTCCATTCTTTTCGTCGAAAATCTACGAAAAAAGTGTTTCTTACGTAAAATCATTTCTTGATCCCAAAACGTTCAAAACATGTTTGATCTACTGCACAACAGACGTCAGTAGGTTGGCTACCGAAGTATGACCTTGGGCGATCAATTTACTTCGATTGTCTTGGCACTCAACCTTCAAAACCAAACCAAAACTAAAGAATAAAAAGTGACAACTTTTCGCAGATGTCTTCGAGAATTCGTCTATATCCTATGATATCCTTGACATCGATTTTTTAATGTTTCAAGCTGAGGCGATTGAATTGATCAAACAAACTTGGGGATGAAGTTCTTATTTTTATTGAAAATACACGAAACGGTACTTTAAATGTCATTACAACCAAGATTGCTATTTACGCATGAAAGAGCTTCAAAGATCACGTGTCATGCACGGTAAAAAGGCCTCCATTTTGAAGCGAGTTTGACGAGTACGCTCCGAGATAAATCAGAAATGTCTAGATATTTTTTTGTATACAAGTTTATCATCATCATTCTATCTTTTGTACCTCATGCGTCGCATACGGCGAAAACCATCACATGCCATGCCCTTCTGTCCAGGACTGCGGTTGTCATCTCGTTTAGTCTTTCAATACCAACAGGTTTTCTCTCTCTCTCCAAAGAGTGTTCTTTTCAGGGATTCTTTTGGTCTTCCTCTTTTAGTCCCACCAGGTTCTATTTAAGTGCTGTTTTCGGTAGTCTCTCTGGTGCCATTCTCAGTAGATGACCCAAGTATGCCCATCTCTCCATACTGATGACTGTCAAAATAAATTCCTATTGGCACACACTCCTCTCTAATTTCTTTCCTATTTTGATGTTCTTTCCAATGCATTCCTCTTATCTTTCTGAGGGATTTGTTCGCAAAAGAGTTCAGTTTTGTTTCTATTGATCGTGTACACCTCAAGCTTTCCGATCCATTCATCAATAGAGAGATAATATTGGAGTAAAATATCTTCATTTTCAATAATAAACTTAAAATTCTTGAATTTCATATGATGTTAAGTTTGTCGAAGGAAGCTGCAGCTTGGCAGTCCTGGTTCATATCGTCTACAAGTTTATGCTTACTGTGAAATGAGACAGAATATTGCTTTCGCCTTAATAATATTTGATGCATTCTAATGCACATAATGCATTTTTACCTCAAATGGTCTCCGACGGTTTGCAAAGGGGCGTTACTAAAACATCTCCAGACAAGTTGCAGACTGGGCTATTGCTCTGTACCGATATTCTCTGTACAGATGTACTCGTGAATTTAAGAATTCATTTTTATAAAGAAGACAAACAATCGCTCGCATTATATGGTGCAGTTTAGTACAGTACAATAAAGTTTTTAACAGACACACGAAAAACCAACTATTTGCAAAACCAACTATTTGCGCTTGACATAAGCAGGAGTTTGTTAATTCAAAACTAATGCTGTATTTAAATATTGAAAGCGACATCATGCAGATATGTTCGCAATGAACAGTTGTCCATCATAGAGCAAAATCGTGAAAATACATCCATTCGAAATGTATCATCTTATGTATCATAACCACCCAAGATCTTCCAAAATTTACAACACGCATATTTGGGCAATTGCGAAAACCCCTGTATACGATATCTATTTTATTTATCTTTTCATCGGTTAATTTACGTTTGTTTGTGAACGTCTAGCAACTTCAGAATAATACAACACAAAGACACAGATCCTCTCAGTTATGTTTGTATACGATGGTTCAGGTGATGCATCAAATGCTCCATCAGCTGAGAAAGACACATTTGCTTTGTGTGAGGCGTTTGCAAACGGCGTGAAAGCCATAAAATGCACAGCATATTTTCTGATTAACAGCGTTTAGAAGACAAGGAAGCTTGACGTCGTTTGAAGTCAATGTGAATGACTGAGAACTATATGAGAAATGATTTTTATCGCATATCCTTGAGTGTAATCAGAAACAACCAATGTAAGTAAGTTCTTCTCTTTAAAAATAGCTGAGGAATGGAACTTGATATAGTCACTAAAATTCCGAGGCATTTATCATTTACTGGTCATCTGCCCATTGACTCCTTCATCCTTGTGATCATTCTTACATAATTTAATCAATCAATCTTTCTATCATCGCATCCAGTAATCTAACCATTTATCCACCAATTCATCAAACAATGTCTGTCCATCTGTTCGCCTGCCTACTTAATTATCCATCCATCCATTTATCTGTCTCTGTTTTTCAGTCTGTCCCCCTTACAAACAAAAGTGACAATTATACAGAGAGACATACACAGATACATAATAAGTAGGTGGGAAGATAGATAGACGGACAGACAGACAGACAGGCAGACAGACAGACAGATAGATAGATAAATAGATAGATAGATAGATAGATCAGACTAATCTGAAAGTTTCTCTCGGACTGTTTATATCATTAACCTCCCCCCCCCCCAGCCAATTAGCATTCTTGGAGTCTTCTTTATGACAACAGAAACACGCCAACGTTCCAATCTCCGCTCTCATCAACACGGCTTGTCTCAATCTACAAGGTTGCTATGCATAATTCCATCACATAAAAATCCCCTTTCCTCCTCCAAAAAACCCGCCTAGCTAACAAAGATTAACGATGATGTGAAAGACAGACAAAGCGTGAAGAAGTTGTGTTCTTCTGTGATTTCAGTGATAGAAGGCAAAAACTGGGCAATATTATTGATGCTGTTTCGTGTATTTATGTGTACGTGCGGATTGTTTTCAACTGTTAATGAATTATAAAGATGATGTAGACGGTAACGGCAAGAGATGGCTAATCACCTCGAACCAAGTACATGAATGAGTTGATGTTAGAAGGATGATAAGGAGGAACAGTTTTTGTGCTTGCGATGCTGTTTTTTTCTTCAATATATAGTATAACAATGATTCTTATTCAGTTTTTTTTTATATGTGATTGGAATTCGAACCTTCTAACTTTTTACTATTACGGTCCATCCGATGTCAGATGTTACGATTCAAAGTTCTTAAACTAAGTAACAAAAAAGAGCGAAAACCATAAAATTTAGTAAAATTCAACAAATAATTTATTTCCCTATAACACAAAGTGACATTAAAAAAAAAATACAGTATTTTGAGTTAAATCCCAAATAGTCCTAAAAGTTCTAACACAATTCTAAAAGTATAAAGTATTCAGAACTACTCGTGGATTTTTTTCAGGTATAAAGAGATTGAACTGACTGCATGGATTAAGTGAACCCCTACCAGGCCCCTTCCCCACTCAAAAATATCCGGTCCTTTCTAAATTTAATTGAATTCTAAAATATGTTGTGGTTCTGCCAATTTTGAATCCTTCAGTACCAAGTAATCTAGTCATTAGCTTGAGCAAATAGAGTAAGACGAGCCCTCTTTCGCTCCGAGTACCATCAAATGTCACCCAGAGTACCATCAAATGTCACCCAGAGTACCACCGAATGTCGCCCAGAGTACTATCCAGTGTCACTCGAGTACAATCAAATGTCACCCGGAATACCATCGAGTGCCATCAAATGCCACTCAGAGTACCATCGAGTACCATCAACTGTCACCCAGAGTACCACCAAATATCACGCAGAGTACCATCAAATGTCACCCAGAGTAACATGAAATGTCACCCAGATTACCATCAAATGTCACCGAGAGTACCATCAAATGACACCCAAAGTACCGTCGAGTACCATCGAATGTCACTCGGAGTACCATCGAATGTCATACAGGGTACCATCTAATGTCACCCAGAGTACCATGAAATGTCATCCAGAGTACAAACAAATGTCAGAGTACCAACAAATGTCACCCACAGTACCATCGAATGCCACACAGAGTAGCATCAAAAGAGTATCATCAAATGTCACCCAGAGTACCATCAAGTGTGACCCAGAGTACCATCAAATGACACCCAGAGTACCATCAAATGACACCCAGAGTACCATCGAGTACCTTCGATTGCCAATCAGAGTACCATCGAATGTCACCCAGAGTATCATCGAGTACCATCGAACGCCACACAGAGTAGCATCAAATACCACACAGAGTACTATAAAGTACCATCGAATGCCACCCAGAGTACTATCGAATGCCACCCAGAGTACCATCAAATGTCACCCAGAGTACCATCGAATGCCACCCAGAGTGCCATCAAATGTCACCCAGAGTACCATCAAATGTCACCCAGAGTATCATCAAATGTAAATTTTGGATGTAATTTGATTAGTGTTTAATATAAGCAACTTAGCGCCTAGAATTAGAATCATGGGTTATACCAAGAAGTAAACTAGGGTTACTGCAAACACTATCGATTCTTCCTACTATATTAAACAAACATCATAGACCCTGAGCTATCACTGCATTCGATGTTTCTTTGGGGTTTTTTGTTGTTGTATTTTGGGTTTTTTACGTCACTTTCGACGTGTTATTGGGAATCAGGCCGAGGAAATGGAAGCTGCATACCTTTGCCCAAGAACACGATGAGGAAGCTGACCCGGACTGGCCTGGGCGGATATCGAATCCGCGACCCTTGGATTATGAGTGTGACACTACCAATTGAGCTACCGTGGCTCCATCGCATTTGGATGTACATTATGGGCTCGTACTTATCGCATTCAACATGATAATATGTACTTTTCCTAAATAATTAATTACCAAAATGAACACGGCATGAAGAGTTCTACTGATTGCAAAGAATTATCAATAGAAAAAAACTCAGAACCCATACAAATGTTGCTGTAATTCAATGTTGCCAGAAAAAAATTGCAGAGACTTGTATGTTTTCATAGGTTTGAAATTAGTTTTAATAGACTGAATGACTTCGCAAATACAAAAAAACAAAACTTATTTGTTACATGTATTGACAGTGTAAATTTCGGTACGAGAATGAAAGGGAAAATTCCACTCAGATTTATCTTAGAAATAGTTGACGGATTTAATGTGAAGTTTGAAGTTAAATACTTCAAGTGATGCTATTTAATTTACACAAACGTCTGTAGGAATTTTTCCGGGGGTGAGTTGGGGTGGGGTGGCAAAGCCAAAATCAAAGGGACGAGCCTTCAAAGTGGTGTCACTAGGGTCATGGGAAGAGGCAAACTGCCACAGTCGGATATTTTGCGGGTTTGTTTAAATTTTATTGCAGGTATATATATATATATATATATATATATATATATATATATATATATATATATATATATATATATATATATATATATATATAAATAGGTATATATATGTATATATATAGGTATATATGTGTATATATATATGTGTATATATATATATATACATTACTACACAATAAATCAATATTTTCTTTTGAAAAATACGGGGAATGGACAAATGAAATCACGTTCCACTGTAAATGAAATGTTTAAAGTTCATCATTTAGTTCGTTTATGCAAGCATCACCTTATCTTTCGCATACTTTTCCTGACATTTCGAAAAGAATATTGACGCTAATGATGTCATTAACAGCAAAATTTGACACCAACTCCAAAGAAAGCAAAAATGCTTATCTTTCTTCAACTTCTGCGAGCACCGTAAAATATGGCGATTAAGGGGATAAGAAAAGCAACGCCCATCTCGTAGAAATAAAAACAAACCTGACTAAACAAGCAGCTGCTAAAACACTTTTCATGCAGTTTATACATGATCTGACTGAAGTAGATAATCCAGTGTCGGTTATTTTCAGAAAGTGTTCATCTGTTTCTGTTGAATGAAACTTTATATGGTGCTACTTTATCTCTCCGCCAGATGTGCAGCGGTTTCTGGTTACAATATTTTGCAAAATATTGTTTTAAAGGATTAGTCTGAATTTCTGAAGGTGTTTTAAATTATCCTCGATAACTTATCACAAAAGTTTCATATAAAAATATTTTGGATACCGTTCTCTTAAAGTTCTACGTTAACTGAGGTTTCACTGTCCTCCCGTGAATCCTACATTGCTGGAAACTTAGGGATTGTAGACCATAATGCAAGCTTAACAGTTTTCCAAGATACAACATAAAGAAGCAATGATATAAATAGTAGTAAAAGAAACTACCAGTTATTTTTGAGCGAAATCAGATGCATCATGTTGTTGTTGTTGTGGGGCTTAACGTCATTTTTCAGCACACGATAGGCTATACATGGCGGCCAGTATTAATGGTGGAGGAAGAAACCGGGAAATCCCCGGAAAGAACCACCGACCCACGAGAAGCTACTGGCAAGCTTTCTCACATATCCACATTCGCCGAATCCTAGACTCGAACCCGCGCAGACAGAGGTGAGATGGCAGTGATCCGTAACGGAGAGCGCTTTAGACCACTCGGCCACTCGGGGCCCCCAGAAGCATCATGAGCAGCAGTACTAATTGTAGGATGATGAGTAGCAATAGTAGTAGTAGTGGTATTAGTAAGTAACAGTAGTAGATTCCAAGTTGTTTTATCGTTTTATCTTAGTTCTGATCCTATCAGGGCCGGCCTGACAATTACTGAACCAGAGAGATCCCGTGTCCGAAACTGTAGGAGAAATTACTAAATTAGGTTTGAAAGGTAAGTTATGTTACTTTACGTAACTTGCAAGTAAATCTTTATTAATTACGAAGGGAATATGTTGAAGCTCGAGCAAGATGAAAATGTACGGCATTATCTCTGCCCTGGTACGACGATAAAGAACACGTAGTCATAAACCTCGAACGATAAGTACTCATTAAAATCCGACCCGACCTTGAGCATTCGTTGAAGGCGTGTAGAGGTTTCTTTATTTAAAACCTTCCACCTATCCCTATACTAAGCAGGGGAGTGACAGGAAACGTTTTTAAGGTGGAGGAAACCGGAGTACTCGGAAGAAGCCTGGGTGTCATTGGAGGGAAGGCGAACCCTAAATGTGTGCCGTTTGCTGGGCTCGAACCAATGATATTAGTCTGCGAACTAACTGAGTTCATTCTTCAAATGAGACGAAGACTCAGCGCTGATAACCACTCGGCTACGAAGGTAACCCAGAAGTAACATACCCAAAATTTATTTTAAAAAATGTACCCTAATTCCCTAAATAAGGCCCTTTTCATGTAATGAGAATCAGATATAAGGAAAAATAATGTACATGGAATTGTATGGGGAAGAAACCTATTCCTGTACCGCCAAGCACAGAAAACGTACCAAATGGGTCGGGACGTGGTTGGATACCTGTAGAATAGAGAAAGGACCCCACCCTACCCACCCACAACCCCACACTGCACCCACACCAGGGTATCGTTCACTGTCATCTTGGTTCAAGACATCAATTGTAGTAGCGTTACATAAAACAATTCCTGTCATGCATAAAAAACCTATTGATGTACCTCCAGGCTCACAAAATGTACCCAAGGAAGCGGAACGCCTTTATATACAAGTAGTATATAGAAAGCAACTCTCTCATCCCTCACCCCACCATCCCACAGATGTCTTTCACTGCTCGCTGGGTCCTTGATATCCATCGTAGTAGCGCTGCATATGACGACAGGGATGACAGCCCTAAATGTGGAAAGTCGGCTTCGGATTAGAAACATTTCTGAGTAGATATTCGATATATGTTCTAGCTTTAGGAATTGTAAAATCTGTCTCTTTAAATAATCTTTAAACGTACATGATTGACTCTGATATGGTAATTGTAATTTGATGGTTTTGCACCCTCCCACCCTCCTCGCTACTTAGTCAGAAGCTGTGTGTCTGCAATCACTCACAGATTCCGAAACCGTGTCGACAGTCAGTTTTCATTATCAGTCATTATGTATGCCGAATAGGAACTTGTTACAGAACATCGTTTGATAGATGGAAACACTGAACAGCTGGCGTTCCGAGAAGAGCGTGATTTCCTCAACCGGAGTGGCAGTGAATAGTTGTACTGTTGCCACTATTAGCTAAGGGCATGGTACATACCGATTTGGAATTACTCTAGTGGGGGGCAATAAAATAAACAAATTAATAAATCAAATTAGCAAACAGTCTCATGACTTATAAGCAAAGGTAATAGGGGAAACTTAAACCTTAACATTTAGGATGCTGTATTTTATACACACGTATTTGAGATCATTTTCCTGTCACACCATATTCGAAGCTATTTTTCAGAGTAATACCTGGGAAATATGACTATTTAACCGAGAGTGACCAAATATGTACTGGCATTTGCAAGAACTAGATCTGATGATCAACAGTCACAATCTGTCAAATATATTTCACACACATATTTTGTTGTAATAGAAAGCAAAACCACCGTATCGTAACTGCGGCCTCGTTAACACTGCACTATTTGTATACATCAGTACAGGCCTAAGAGAGCGAGCACGGGCCCTGAGGTAAGAAATGTCCAGGCCTCTCCTTGTTCTCGTTCAAACAAAAATTTTCTGTATTAAAATTAAAAAGCGTTGTTCGGCCCGGGTTCCCTTACGGGCCCGGGCCCCGGGCAATCCCCGGTTGCCCCCTTCCCTTGTCGGCATTGCATCAGTAGCATATAGGTCTAATGTTTAGATAGGAAATTTAAAGTCTTAGATTAGAGTCCACACTAAGTCTTAAAAAGAAGAAGAAGAAGAAGAAGATGATGATGATGATGATGATAGTATTTGGTTCCATAAGCCTCGGTGATAACTTTGCATTAAAAATTTAAAATCAAGAGTGGGTCTGAAAGACTGAGATAGGTGTCGTTGTATGAAAGGTTATTCGACAGAGATAAATGTATGGCTTGTAAAAAATATTATATATTAATTGTCGTTAGGTCTAAAGTCCTAGCTATTAGCTATGGCATAAGCAATCAGCAAACACATCATGCTCGTGCACCAATTAATTAATTTGACCATATGACCTGAGAATGGTTATTTCTCCAGACTGCCGTATTCTCGACGTAAACGTTGCACATATTATTATGGTAGATTAAACTCGAAATTAAGTTGGACATTTCTGTAAAAGAACATGAATAATCAATTATAGAGTTGCCCCTGGCAGCTGAATTTATTCCGAATATTGAGAAAGAAGTACAGCTTTACTCTTGATAATTCTCGTGAAAATGTGAACTCATATGGATAGGTATGCTTTTCCTCTCTGAAACCACAATGCCAAGCATCATATATTCCCATTAAATTTCTCGGGTAACTTTACATTGTCAGAATTATGCCGTATTGTTTCCATATTGCATGGCTTCATATTGCACGACAAGCGTGTCTAAAAATAGCATCGTGTATTAGGAACTTCTTTGTAAACAGACAAAGTACGCTCATGTAGTAGATGCTTAGCTTTTGGTTTATTAGCTTTGTTTGTGGATGAACTAAACAAGCTGTTTCGTTTATTTGAAAGTAAAGATGATAAAGTTAACGATGTGGACGAGTTCATTGAATCACAAACGAAACTTTCAAACATGCAAAAGAATGAACGTGATATTCACAATATCCACACAATAAACGTGAGAAATACGATATAGAAAATACAATTCAAATCATTTAACGAATTATTTAGGAAAAATGATTGTAACGTTTCGCAAATGGAATGGTTCAGACTATGACCAGTGCTCTCAAGGGTCTACAACAATGGCATAGAAAAGCATCTTGAGGCCAAAGGCTATTGCATATCTCAAATACATATCATTTTACAAGTCAGTCAAAATACTAAATTCGAGAAAAAAATTGAACTGAAGCAGTGGCGTCACTAGGGGGTTGCGGGGGTGCGGACCGCGCCCGGTAACACCATCAGAGGGGGTGACACCAAAAGTGACTGTCAATAAAAATTTTTAATTTTTGTGCAAGAAGGAGTCCATGGGGGTGACAATATGAGTTACCGCACATGACTGTCTCTAAAATTTTTGAATATTTGTGCAGGAAGGAGGTCCATGGGGTGAAACCATGAGTTACCGCACTGGGTGACACCAACCCTAGTGACCCCACTGACTGAAGGTTTTCGAAGAAAATTAAAAGCCTCAGAGTCAACAAGCCAAGATGACGAAGTATTATTTCTGTTAGCTGACACACAGTAACTGCTTTGCCAGTTTATCCGTTTAAGGTTTTTTATACAATGTTTTGTATGTAGGCTAGCGAT
Organism: Megalonaias nervosa; assembly: GCA_016617855.1. NCBI lineage: Eukaryota > Metazoa > Mollusca > Bivalvia > Unionida > Unionidae > Megalonaias > Megalonaias nervosa. The sequence goes on from JAECUM010057476.1 coordinate 21,873, forward strand.
AGAAGCCATACAGGTCATGCGTTTAGCTGGTGTCCTCGAACCGAGAGCAGGCAAGTGACAGGGCATAAACGAATGTCTTCTTTAGCTGGTATTAAGAATGGCAATACAATATGCATACATTTTTTTATCTTGAATTTCCTCAAAATGTACTTTCTTAGTTCTGCAAATCCGAATTACAATTTACATGGCCCATGTCACGGGTTCCAAAACTTGATACATACCGCAAAATTGTACTCGACTACATTTCCAACAGAAATTACATTCTCCTTAAAGCACTCAAAACGAAATGAATGTGATATTCCTTAGCGTCTTTTGATAATTTCAATTAAAAGAATTAATATTTTGAACACATTGTGATTATAAACAATCAATGACGGAACAGAGGTGATGTTGATTCAATGCCAGTCCACTGCTAAAATCACATGAACAACGTACGGAATTGACTCGGCTAATAAATCCAGTCCATCACAACATAAAAACATAATTGAGTTGGATCAACAGAAAAACAAAATCCACTCATTCCAGACAACGGGAAAAGTTATTTCAATGCGGATTTATACAAAATATTAGTCTAAGTTTCAATTTTACGTAGACAAATACAATAACCTTTTTAAACTAATGTCTAGCGCGCGACGAAGTTCAAATGTCACTAGGCGGTGCTATGTGCGCATGAATGTTGTTATTATGTATTGATGAATGTACGGTTGTGCATTTATTCTGGAATAGAACATAATAAATTCAGTTTCTTTGTTTCTTCATTGTGTATTTAAGCCTTATGTGGAAAAACAAAACGAGTATATCGTAAAATGGGTACTGCATTTGTATGGGAAAATATGAACTCGTTGGGTTTTGGGGGATTTTTTTTAGGACTAATAATACACGCACAAGGCCGTGCTGTATTACTCAGAAAAACTCTTTCATATTTTCTGATACAAATGCAATAAACTATAGATAATCTTAGTATTGTGACAGTATATATTTATAGTAAAGTGCCAATATATAGCTATAGTACAGTAAGGGTATATATCGATAGTAAAGGTAGTTTCAGTCAGTGTGGAATGTACCCAAATTCCCAAGTAATCGTGTTACGACTTTAATAATATCAAAAGCATGTTTTCTTTTTCCACGACAAATAATTAAAAAAATTATTATTATTTTTTAATAAAACAGTTGTATTTGTCACAAATTAGTTTTTGAATGCTATGTTTATATATATATATATATATATATATATATATATATATATATATATATATATATATATATATATATATATATATATATATATATATATATATACCTCTAATCACATGTATGATAGGTGTCACCTACGCCTGCGTGGTGGCCAAATGAAATGTTATGAAAGACATTCGGGCCAACATTCGGAAAATACTGGATTTAATAAAAGAACAAAAAATGAAATTTTGTTAAGTTGTATACCAGCATATGTTAATGAGTTCAGTATATGTATTTCTTTGTAAGACTGAAAATCATCCTAAGATTTTTAGGAGAGCTGTTGTGTTCAGTTTGAATTTTAAGTAATTTCTTAAATCCACTAAATATTATCTCGCTTGTTGAGTAAGTGTATTTTATGTTTACTGGCCCTCTCTGATAAATATACTGCCCTCGTGTTGGCATACAACTTAAAGATTCGCTGCCTATCATGTCAATAGCATAGCTAGTGAAACATGTCTTTCGCATGGTGTAAAAAGTTATAGCGCTAGCTTAACTATCCCACTTAAGTTAGTTTTAGATTGCCACCTATACAACAATTAGCATTAACATAGCAAATTCATCTACTATAAGGTACTGAACATTTAATTTTCCCGGGGGGGGGGAGGGGGCTGTGATTTTCTTTTGATCTCAGATATTTTATTTCCCATTATTTCAAGAAAGATAGTTATGTTATTTGTTTGTTTTTTTCAAATAATATAATGGATATAATATGGTGTTATTTTGCTATAAATCAAAGCCGGATATTTTTTCAGCTATTGACAGACGGAAATTTAAACAAAAACACGTGTCAGTCCCATGCCCAAAACAATGAATTTTGGTCCCTGATGTAACTGCAGAATGACGTGTTAATCTCGCAGTATGTTCAGAAACACATTTATACCGTAGTACAAAATAGTTCATTGTACCCAGATTTAATATCAATAGTACAGTAACGGTACATATTTATATCACAGTATCAGTATATATTATAGTACAGTAACAGTACATATTGACTGTATTATAACAGTACATTCTTAGTGTAGTAATAGTATATGCTTATAGTATAGTAACAGTATATATTTGTAGTATTGTGACAGTATAAACAGCAATTATTCCATTATATATTAACAGCATATATTCATAGAATAGAAACAAAACGTAAACGTTTTGGAACATTGATCTGGAGTTCGACTTCTGTAAATAAAACCAGTAAGCATAGAAAATATATGATCAGGTATGTTTGGTATTAATGAAACATGGAGAACACATAGCCAGGTCTGGTATTAAAGAAATATGGAGAATACATGGCCAGGTCTGGTATTCATGAAACATGGAGAATACATGGCCAGGTCTAGTATTAATGAAACATGGAGAATACATGGCCAGGTCTAGTATTAATGAAACATGGAGAATACATGGCCAGGTCTGGTATCAATGAAACATGGAGAATACATAGACAAGTCTGGTATTAATAAACATAGAGAATAAATGGCCATGTCTGGTGTTAATGAAACATGGAGAATAAACGGCCATTCCTGGTATTAATAAAACACGGATAATACATCGCCAGGTCTGGTGCTAATGAAACACAGAGAATAGATGGCCAGGTCTGGTATTACTGAAACACGGAGAATATATGGCCATGTTTGGAGTTAAAGAAACATAGAAAATACACTGCCATGTCTAGTATCAATAAAACATGGAGAATACATGGCCATGTCTGGTATTAATGAAACATGGAGCATACATGTCCAGGTCTGGTATTAATAAACATGAAGAATACATGGCCATGTCTGGTATAAATGAAACATGGAGAATATATGGCCAGGTCTGCTACCAATAAAACACGGAGAATAAATGGTCATGTCTGGTACAAATGAAACATGATGAATATTGACCAGGTCTGGTGTTAATGAAACATGGCATGGAAAATACATGAACAGGACTGGTGTTAATGAAACATGGAGAATACATGGTCAGGTCTGACGTTAATGAAACATGGATAGTACATGACCAGGTCTGGTATTAATGAAACACGTAGTATAAATGGCCATATCTGGTATTATCTGATATTAATAGAACATGGAAAATATCATATGACCAGGTCTGGTATTAACGAAACATGATAAATACAAGCCCAGGTCTGGACTTAATGAAACATGGAGAGTACATAACAAGGTCTGGTGTTAATGAAACATGGAAAATATGTGGCCACGGTTGGTGTTAATGAAACATGGAAAATACTGTTGTTGTTAATGAAACCAAATAAGTATATGTCTTAGGTTCTTCCTCTTCTATTCAAAAGCTGTAACTTCTTCAATGGTTCCAAATGGCCGATCCCCACACTTTTATTACATGTCCACCCCACCCCAACCTCAAGGATCCCATTCCGTCCCTCATCCGACCCAGGGGTCGTATAATGTATTTGCATCCTACAAGTGCATTTAGAAAGGTTAGTACAATAATATTAATATTCAATACGTCACATCAATTGTAATTTGTGTGTATGTTTGGACTTTGACAACCTAACAGGGGAGGGTCCAAAATGATCATACCTCTCTTTGAAATGGTCAGCATGAGGCAACCTACGTACTATATTTGATGATTTTCTTACAGTTTATTAGTAATGTGGGAACGGACAAACCGACGGACGGATCGACTGACGGAACTATTATACTATCCCTCGCTAGAGTGCACTGATTACTGACGTAAATAACGTGCAGTCATTTACAATTAGTGGAGCATGAATTTTATGCTTAAAACTGAATCTCGAATAATAATAATAATAATAATAATAATAATAATAATAACGACTTAATTTAAAGAGAATGGCATAATTAGATGCATGTAACTAATTTCTAGTCAATCATGTATATCTCTTAGAGAAGCAAATTTAGGACATATGTACATACATACATGCATACATACATACATACATACATACATACATACATACATACATACATACATGTACGCACGCGCACATACATACATACATACATACATACAGTATTAATATATTCAATTGTAAAATCCTATAAGAAAAGACCGCTTGACCACCATATCATTAATGCAGAGAATACAAAGTCGACAACGTTTGATTGCAAACAGATGTTGTTGATACGCTGATACTTAGAAGGTGATTAATAACCCGCAGTGACCACCATGTGCGTCTAGAGAACATGCAAAAAGACGCGAAAATCTCTCTCTCTCTTTCTCGCTCTCTCTTTCTCCATATCATACCAAGGAGTCTGATTTGGGGTCAGTTTCCTGGGAGTGCATTCAGCCATTAAGGATGTGGCGTGATCATTTATGAGACTAAGAATATCAACTCGTGTAATAAGAGTATTTTCATTGAAGTTTGCCTGACTACTGTATAATTATTATTAATACTACAAAGCCTGACTACTGTATAATTATTATTAATACTACAAAGCCGTCTTAGTTTGATCAGAAACAGCTGTGTTGATACTTGGTGAGAGATTAATATCATGGTGTCTATAGAATGTCTACAGAACTGACCAGCGTATTCTCTCTCTCTCTCTCTCTCTCTCTCTCTCTCTCTCTCGATGTATGTCATTTTCAACTTCATCCTTGAATGCCGTACTTATTGACCATGCATTATGGTACGAAGTAAACAACGTTGCAGGCCCTAGATTAAATGTTACATATAATTTCCCAATTATTCTTTTCTTGTACTGCGTAACCAAATATACTTTGAGAAGTGGATGTATCAAAAGCTCAAACTAACTATAGAATTGTGATGAGGTTACTAATGGACCAACCTCTTCTCACCCTGTTGTCGTTTGTCTGTTAGTCCGCCACTTCTCCCCGTTTCTTGTCAGACATTAATTATTCACGACGCTTGCTATTTATTTTATTTATTTACCTACCATTTAATACCTCTTTCCACACCTTGTCTCTTCAAAAATCTCCAATCCAGCTATAAATGACGTCACAGTTCGGCTGTAAAGAGAGATTTTATTTGGAGTAATACATTTAAATCAAAGGTTTTGCAAGCGACTGACGGACACACACCCTACCTCTGGAATAAAAAAACACACATGAATCATAGACGCGCAAGTTGACATTAGTAAATTTAACCCGTTCTTTTTTATCAAAGCTTTTTATCAAATAGTTTGAGCCCGAGGCACACCCTTCCTTTTTTTTTTGGCTGAACCAGAACATGTCTGCTAGCTCCCTTTGTGTGCTTGCGAAATGGGAAACAAAACATAGAGACCTTTAACTACACTTTATGATCAATTTTTTCTTTTTCTTTCCTTATAAAGACGCAGTTCCAGTTTCAATAACGTATTTCCCACCAACTGAGGTAGTTCCATTCCCACTTCGTTTATTATACTTTTTGGAACAAATTATTTTCGTGGAATATTTCTTAAGCACGAATAATGAAGGCGTCAGATTCTGAATTTACACGGTAAGGTCTCTCACATAAAATAAAGAATGTTCTGTTCTGAAAATATTATTAAGAAAGAACTTTCTATCGGACAAGAGAAACACAAACACAGTCTCGTAGCTCATTAATTTTGCACTCGTTTACCTACGATAATAACACGTTATGTCAACTTCACGTCACAGTTTGGTAGTCAGGGGCATAAGTGATAATAAGTTCCTTGAAAACTTTAAAGTTTTGTGCATATTTCATAGGAAATAATATCAAAATCTATCAAAAAGCACCCATATCTCGCTATCTCTTTAAAATGCCTTCCAAGGTAGATTTAAGAACTGATCAATTTATCTCCTACAATTATTTTGCACGTAATTCCTTCTCACAATGTAGAATAAACATCACTGACAAGCCACTGTAAAAAAAAAAAAAAGTATTATTTAACAATAACCTAAAACATTTCTGTGTTGTCAAGAGATGATGGAAGCATGATTAAATGAAATATTCCTTGAGAATTTGTCATTTGAAGACCCTTTTTGATTAGTAACTCCAGTCCTCGTTCATTTTCCTTTGTGTACATATCATCATGTATTGTGTGTTGAAATCGTCAATTTTAGTTACCACTGTCCATTCACTCTCCCAAATCAAAGTTCTCAGAATGTGCACTGTAAACAATGAAGTTCCGTAAACTGTACAGTTGTGTCTCAATGAATTCCAGAAATGGACTTCAGAAACAATGAAATAAAGGCTAAAAGATTCTGTGAAATGGTATCCTTTTCCAGTGGAAAGAAAGTAAGTGCTATCAACCTTGAACACGCTGTTAAAATTCCATAGTCCTGAAGCAATGTAACAGTAATTGTCCCTCTCACATATACACAAGTTTCCCCCAGTTACATTAAATTCTAATAATATACATATACCGGTATATATATTCCAAACATAAAAAGATGTATTTACCTCAAAACATATTTGTGAACAATCCCTCCTTTGATAACTAATAATATAAACAAAATCGCAAACTTGTTGATGGCAAAAATTTAAAACAGAGCTGTTCGGCCGGTGACTCGCCGTCTCCGATGCCGATATTCATCATGTTCCTGCCACGCTCTTGAAGCGATGATGAAGCAGTGGTCGTGCTGAAGAACTATGGGTGATAAGAACATCGTTAACTCTGCCCCTGTTAGAGGTAAGCTGATATACATAGGGGCCAACAAGGGAGCGCTGTGTTCAAAATAATAGAGGCCTTTGAAGGGAAGTCTTTGCTCATTTCCGGAAATAGAATGAAAAGAACCCAAAGCATAAATTACTTGCATCATCAGCATAAATGTAAGATATATCTCAACTTTTTAAAAGTACTTAACAGATCTTTTGTATTACTGTATAACGGTAGTTGCTGGTTTACCTAAATCGGAAAATATCAAAACTACCATCAACATCTATCAGTTCAATTTTATTCTGCAGAAGAGTTAATATTGAATCCCATTCTAATATATGAAGTTGGAAATTATTGTAATGTTTATTATCCAACATCATTTTTACAAATACATTTAATTTTCTTGAAATAATCGTTTTATTTCCGAAAGTGAGAATTCAAACAATGACAAAGACTAGACATGTTCATTACATATATTTTGGGGGTTAAAAAGACACAAATCCCTCCAAACAACAACAACAAAAAAGTAAATTTCATGCTGATTTAGGACACCGGGTGTGTGTGTGTGTGTGTGTGTGTGTGTGTGTGTGTGTGTGTGAGAGAGAGAGAGAGAGAGAGAGAGAGAGAGATGGACGTTGTAGTCACTACAGGGTATTTATTAATCACTTTCACAGTCCTAGCTCCAGCTATTTCGGATAATCAACGTAGACTTAGTATAAAGATATACACTGTTGACAGCGGCAAATCAAATTAACATTGTTGATTTTTTTTATACATGTCCGGTGTGTGTGTGTGTGTGTGTGTGTGTATATATATATATATATATATATATATATATATATATATATATATATATATATATATATATAAAGATTATAAATAAATAATAAATCTCATTCAACATATCGGCTTTGGTATAAAGCTCTTTTTAAAGAACATAGGAATTCATATATAAAATTGTGATTAGTTTTAAAACGGTTGCAAACTAATTTTAATTGGATGTCCATAAATTTTACTGAGTGTTACTCTACAGCAGACAACAATGTGTTCTATATCTTCAGCGTTAAAGTCAGTATCCATTGGCATTTGTTAATTCTTTGGGAAAAGAATCCACTTCCGCAACATCCATATTTTATAATTTGTCAAGTGAAGACTTCCACTTTTCCCCATTATAATTGGTTTATTGTTGTTACGTACCCAGTTATACGAAGTGAAGTTCAGAAATACAGCTGACGATCAACTTGTTCCACCAGGATTTCGTATTGTTTGGATTTTATTGTCTTTGTTGTTGTTGAAGCTGTTTCTTGCTTGCTTGGTAGTTATTAATTTATTGCCTGAGCTTAAAATGTTTTACACACACATTCCCTTTCCCTTATACACAAAACTCCCAAATCTGTTGGCAGACCAACAAGTTTTCCTCTGCCGTTTTTATTCTTTCTGACATGAGTGGTGGCGGACATAACTTACCTCAGACGATAAAAGGCGTAGAACAACTTCTTGTTCTAATCTGTCGGTAAAATGTCTCGAATCTTCCTTAATTTTACAGTATGTATTCAAGTTGAAACAGTGGATCAATAACCAAACTTTCAAAGGTGTTGATTCACAGTTACTGGCTTCTTACCATAGACAGCTGCCTTCGGCAATTTCTCGTGCGATGTAAGTGCAATCTGCAATCATCACTCCAACGGAAATAGGTAACGCTTTCTTGAAATCTTACACTTGCAACGAGAATCAAATAAAATATCAGTTTTTGTTCCAGTGCAAATGTAGTGGTTGCGGAATCTTATTTTGAATGGATTTTAGAGAAACAAGTCAACAGATGAAGACGAACAAATACATGGAGAGAAATGCCAATAGAATGTACAAACATTTAACCATAACTTTCCAGGGACTAGAGAAAGAACAATGTAGATTTCAGATATTTACATTTTCCTGCAGCACATTAATAATAATAATAATAATAATAATAATAATAATAATAATAATAATAATAAATAAAGTTCGTTTACTTAAAAGAAAAAAAAACCCAACAGACTGTGTCCAATAAATTTTATTAAATGCAAAATGTTTTCTGTATTTACCAAAGTTTTGATTTTAGTACTTTTCTATGGGATAATGTTTATGCTTTTTCCGCATTCGACGACTTACCTGATTCACAAGATATAACCATACTTCTTCTTTATTCTTGGTGTCCACACATTGGTAATTTGGCAATTATTACTCACAGTGGAGTAGAAGTGTGTTTATTCCCCACCCCCACCCCATTACCCGTCAGGATATAACTATCTAAGTGATGGCTTTCGATTGATTTAATCTTTACAAATTGTCTCCAATTTTTTTATTTCTATTTTACCTATGGGTTCCTACCAATCAGACAGATTTATTTCTTACCAATGACAGGAAACTAATTTCTAAGAAAACATTATATTAACTACAAACGAAGCTTCAGTGAATCCATCCATCTTTCGAGACCTTCGAGACACCTTCTGGGTCGATCCTTGAAAAAAAAGTGACAAAGATTATTAAAATCTGTACAGTTGAGATTATTAACTTCTGTGCTGAAAGAGCTTAAGAAGTTTTGCGCCTCAGAGAACCCGTTTTATCATATATATATATAT
>JAECUM010057478.1:0-32881 GCA_016617855.1 Megalonaias nervosa
TGTATCAATGATATACCACGAGATGTATAAATGTTTCATTTAAAAGAAACGAAGCTTGCTGAGTTTCCTTTTAATGAAAAATTTATACAACGAGTGGTATATCATTGATACAGCGTACATACTGTACATATATTTTATTTATATCACATACAAATACATATATTTGCCATTTGAACGGAGTTCAGATTTACTACAAGCAGCCGTGTATTGACCTAGTGAATGAACTCCTCACATCCCCGAGTGTGTCCGCTACAAAATGTAGTTCTATGCCTTTTGTGGCTATTCACAATTACCTTGCATATTGATAAGTTGATCATTTTCTTTTTTAGTTTCTATTTTTTTTTCACACTGATTAAATGAATATAATACATACTTATGATATAAATATGAAAGATGGTTTTAATGATCAAAGTAGAGCACTACATAAACACATAGCTACACCATTCACATGAACGCTGACATTCACGTACCGGCGCTTGGAAATTAATGTGGAATATAAACTAAGCGATATGACGAACCAAAAAGAGGTAATTAAAATATTTTAATATATTTACAGTTGATCAAAGTCATTATTCTGCTCTAGTACCACCAACAATAAACTCTCTCTCTCTCTCTCTCTCTCTCTCTCTCTCTCTCTCTCTCTCTCTCTCTCTCTCTCTCTCATACACACACACACACATACATACAAACACACATCCTTTGGTCGGTTTGACTTAACTTTTACCATCATTCATAAGTCAAGAGATATCGTGGGATGACACAAATGAAAATCCTCTACGCTCGTCATTTCATAGATATTAGCCCGTATCTTGCTACGATCGTCCAGAGAGACAGAGACAGAGACAGAGACAGACAGACAGATAGACAGACAGATACAGACAGACAGAAGACAGACAGAGAGAGAGACAGAGACAGAGAGGGAGAGAGGAGGGCCTTTGGGCATTTTCATATTCAACTAATAATAATCGATTTTTAGAAAATTATGGTGTGTTTAAGAAACAACGAGAAAACATAACATTAAATACATCATGGTATGTGTACCACGTAACCGAGGAATTTACAATGGCGACCTGGTTTGCAAGTTTGTATCATTGACAAACACTGTAGATAAATAACAAGAAAAGTGCACACGTATTGTTAAGACGAACCATATTCTTGTAGGTTACTTGGTGTAATTTCTATTTCAAGGTTTCAATCCAGCCCAAATTCATTTTCTCGCTCACTCCACGTTTCTGCATAGTTTGTCCGTTTTGAATGAGAGTGGAAGTGGAACAAAAATCAGAAAGGATTGTGATGAAAATGTGTACCATATTAAATTCATTTAGAAAATGAGGTTTATTAATACTTTTTATCGTTATTTTCATACGTCACTAATGATTAATATGTGGAAATTTATCATTGATCTAAAATCAACTGCAGATGGTCGCTATAATGTTTATATATGCGTATTATTGCGCCATGGACGGATCACAGTTTGATATACTTATAGTATTGGTATATCAAATTGCTTTATACCAACACTTTAAATGCCATGTTATATTTAATGTATGTGGTATATATATATATATATATATATATATATATATATATATATATATATATATATATATATATATATATCGCATAAGAAGGATAAAACCTTTTAATGGTTTGTTAAGGCATAAATATTCGTTTTAAATAACCTGATAGATTTATGTATGCAGTATTGACAATCTATTACAAAGTACCAGCTAAGGTCTTTAGAATCTCAGTACAAAAGGAAATAATCATATGTATATACGCACATCATACACTTTCATTGAAACGAGTTGACCTGCTCCATTTGGGAACGAATGTTATTGTGGTTTATAAAAGACGAATAGTAAAAGTAGTTTTTAATTTTTATTTTTATCAGTGAATTGCCATTTAACAATGATGGTTTCTATTGTGAGAAAATTACTTGTATAAAATTGAACAAACCTAAAACTGTTCTTATAATACATCTGGTATTACTTGAAGCTTTAATCAAGCTGCTTTTGAATGGCTGCTGGCGAATAAAAATACAATCTAAAGGGTACAAATCTGTATTAAGTAAAAGGAAACTTTGCAGTAAATTTTGTTTTCCCGAGAATATTTACCGAATCACATTACGTTAGGAATATTGGCCAGCAACATCGCGATTCTAGCACTAGCAAAAGACGAGAAGTCTTTTTTTGTTTATCTCATATAGATAAATGGCAACAATTCTTGCCCATTACTTCCCGCTTTCACTTCCAGGTGTCGCTAGGTTTTAGCTGAGTTATATACTAACTAATGGCGGTGTGGTTTGGAGGGGTTTATGTAATGTGATTGCGTGAATTATTCTCAGAGACACATAATTTGCTGAAATTTTTGCTTTCACCTTCACATATGTTCCCCAATCACATTATGTTAAGAGAATAGATGATAGAAGGATGGAATGCTAAGCATCCGACCTCTACCTCAGGTATCCATGTAGGGAATGATGGCTAGATTCCCCATGCGAATGATAGCCCGTTCTCCTAATTATATAAGCAACACATCTTAGGGCCACCTGACGTGTGACCCTTACATACGGTTAACACAAAAAATATTGAAATATTCTTACCTACAAAATTTCACTTGCAAATCTAGCGAAGCTGATAAGCTGTGCTGATTGTTTTAATTGGGTCTGTTGACCTCTGAGCTGCCACCATCAGACCTACCAGATTTACTTTTGCGAAACTAAATCTCTGACAAAATCTCGAGAAGGTTGACTCTGAATGCAAGGTAACCACTTCTGTTATATCTCTAATCAGAACGTTCCGTTCTAACTCTCTGCTCGCAGAGATGGCTCGAATCTCATGAGCGGTGATCTTCATGAGGTGACTCTGATCTTAAGAAATCTCGGTGCACGCCGAGAGTAAACCCCATTAGAGCCACAAGGAAAGGGCTTGAGGGGTGTTTTCCTGTTTCCGGCTTTCAACGGAAGAAAGAGGTGTTTGCGCGTGTCACGACTTGTCTCTGTACGTTGCAAGTAGTGCTTGGGTGCGTGAACAGGATCTAGCATGGTTGCCGCTCTCTACGTGTTGATGGAAGAGAGCCAGCGAATAAGTAATCTTTGGTTTCCAAGAGACGGTAACCTATTTTTGGCTACAAAACTTGGATGTGTCAAGATGACCACCCATCCTTTTGATCTGAACTGAAGATAGTTCGGGTTGACCGAAAGGGCAAGTATCTCGCTCACTCTGCATACTGGAGCTAAAGTTATCAGGAAACATATTTTTATATGATAGTAAATTAGCGAAGTGTGGACTAACGGTTCGAATTTGTTCGAATTTATCCATGTTAAAACACGGGACAAACTTCATTCTGGCAACAGTGTGAGGGATTTTAATCGATTGATATCAAAATTGGCTAAGAGATCCGAAAGGTCTTTATCATGCTAAATATCGCATAAGCCAAAATGTCGGAATCCGTGCACGATCATGGATCGGCAGCATTTGATAATAATTATGGCCAACTGTTTCCCCTGGAGAGCAAAAAACTCGGCCAGATGAGGGATTCAGATGCTCACAGGGAAGATGTTGTTAATATGGCACCAGTCCCTGAAAAAACGCCACTTTTCCTTGTAAGCCTTCATAGTGGAGAGACTTCTTGCTCTCGAGGTTCTCTCCAAGTCGAAAGTTTCACTTGTTTGCCTGGCAATATTGCCCTGATAAGTGCAAAGCGTGCAGAAAAAGACAGTCCTGTCAGGGATGAAACACCCATGACCATGGTTTCTCGAGAAGATTCGGGTTAGCCGGAATCTTCCTGGGTGGATCTATCGCTAGATCGAGTAGATTGGTGACCATGGACTTGTTCCGTCTGAGAGGAGCTATCAGAATCATATTGCATTTCTGACCCCGTAACATCTGGATTATTTTTCGTAACAAGAAAGTGGGAGGGTAGTACAATGGCCTCAAACCCTCTCAACTAACTGACAGTGAATACACGTCCCAAGCTTGTGGGTCTGGGATTGGAGAGACGAAGGTGGGGAACTTGTGATTCCACCTTGTCGCAAAAGGTCGATCATCGGAAGCGCCCAAAGTTCACAGATCCGAGTGAAGACCGAGTAATGGAGCGACAATTCCGTGTGAAGAACTTAACCTTTCCTGAATAGAGTCTCGGACAAGACATTGAGTATGCCGAGAATGTGCCTGATTTGTACGTTGATATGGAGATTGTCGCATCAACGAAGAAACTGCCTAATCAGAACAAAACAGGTTGGGTAATTTGGTGACCCCCTGCCACCACCACAGAGTTGTCTGACATAATGGGAACCGTTTTGCCTGAGAATCGATCTTTCCAGAAGTGAAAGACTTTTGGATGACAGCTTTCATTTCTAGAATGTTGATGTGTAGAGGCTGCTCCCTGGCTCGCACCTGCCTCTGACGGGAGTGAAGTCCGGTAACAGGTGGGCGCAACAACCGTACGTACTGGCAACGACACATACCGTTATTTCTGCTTAGATTTTTCCAAGGGGATTCCCATGGTCATCCAACCTGAGTTGCGTCACTGACTCAGGAATGATCGTATCTTGGGAGTGATCATGACTGTTTCACATAGGTGACTTGAAAATGGGCTCCATTGGGTTAGAAATGTCATTTGTAAGAGGCGCATAAAAAGACGGTCGAGCGGAATCCAGTCGGCTACCGCGTTGAATGATTTAGGGAGTTGCATGAACTCTTTCGTTGAAATCCAAGTCCTGTTGGAAACGGACTCGACGAGTTCGCCAATTCTGATTACGCGAACACCAGAAATCCGCACCAGATTCAGTTTGGTTACAAATTCCATACCCAGATGGAAGAAAGCCAACATAATCTAAAAGAGAGAGGACATCGTTCCTGCCTTAGAGAAGGATAGAATTTACCATGTGTTTCTGTAGGACGTCGTCCAGGTACGCCTCCGTCTTTGTAGATGATGTCGATCGGAAAAGAGTGAGGACGCAGTCTATAATCTTGGTAATCGTCCAAGGGTTGATGCTGAAGCCAATGAGAAGGACTTTGAACTGATACACTGTCGCGATATGCAAAGCGGAGAAATGTCCGGGGTAGATAGGGACGTGATAATATGCGTCGGTCAGATAGAGATTGACAGCATACTCGTGCCGTCCGATGGAGCGAAGGATTGATCTCGCCATCTCCATCTTGACGATGATCGACCTCAACTTGTCGTGCGCTTTTCAAAAAAAGAAACAGCTTTGAGTAAAACCCTGGATATTGTGGTCTATGCACATTCTTCACTACCTGATTTTGATGAGTGACCTTATTTGCTGTTGTAGAAAGGCTCCATCTCCCGAACTGACGGTAATTCCATGAAGAGGGGAAAGGAAGTAGGGGAGGGGTTTGAATAAATGAACCCTGAAACCGCTCTGACCTGAATCACACACTCGTTCTGAGTGAATAGGGAGATCCAGTGAGCCCGAAATTTCAGGAGTCGGCCGCCCACAGGTGGGCTGTATGCAGGTAGTGAGGTGGGTGGGACATTGTCTAGGAGGTTTAAAGGCGAAGAAATTAGGTTTCTTACTGCCTCTGTACGATTGCCTCCTAGGTTGGCTAGATTGTTGTCTCCTGGCATTGGGTTGGGATCGATATTGGTGCACATGTGACTGGAAAGATCTCTTGTCCCGAGGCCGCTTAACATTCCTACGCACTAGCGGGAGCTGAGTGCTTGCAAGCACCTGTGTGGGTTGAGCGACGAGCTGGAGAGGCAGTTGCTCCCGACTTCTTCGTTTCTTCCTCCAAAAAGCAACGGCTACACAAACGCGGTCGTCCGTAAAAGGAAGGTATGATGAGGTCTGAGCGACGTGGACTGCAGGCACGCGTTACGTCGTATCAGGTCTACGTTGGCCGAAACCAAGAAGGCATTGGCCATGGTATGGTGAGCTGCCCGGGTAATGATCATAACAGTCCTGGTTGTTGCCTCCCAAGTGTGGCTATTATCGAAACTCTCACCGAGTCGGAAGATTGTTAACGAGACCAAATCTAATTCTGAGGACGTCGCGATGTCATTCCGAATTAAATTGGTCGTGGCATGGAACACCCTTTTGTCTAGAATGGAGAGGACGTGTGAACGTCCCCTAAATTCTTGTGTGTGTGTGTGTGTGATTTAGATTTTTAACGTAGCTTTAGCAATTTTTCAGTCATATCGCTACGATGTCTGCATTGTGACAGTTGATAGTGATGTCTAGCACTTAGTCATCATGCCGCAGACATATGGCATGATGTCCCACCCAGTCACATTATCCTGACACCAGGCCGACGAGTCCTAACACTAACCTCTTAATGATGAGCGCCAAGCGAGGCAGCTGTTAGTACCATTTTAAGATCTTTGATATGACTCGGCCGGAGATCGAAACCGCTAAATTCTCGTCGGGGGCCGGTAGATCAGTACTCAAGGCGTCTGATGGGTTTTATAGCAGCGAGAGGAGGATGTCGCTGAAACACGGCTTTCTGATCAGAAAACCATAGAATTTCCTGTATCACTAATTCTACCTTAAAGTCGGTCATTGCTTTCCTTAATTTTTAGCCGATTGGGGAAGGGGTCGGAAGGAAGTTGTCTCTTCCTCCTTGCCTAAATCTACTGACGCTTTAATTTTATAGTCTTGAGTAGAGGTAGGGGGTGTATGTCATTCTGAAGTTTCCAACACCTGATAAATTTCTTTGACTGCGGTTTTAAAGCTGAATTCAATCCGATCTCTGGTTGGATCTTAATATGGTTGATTTGACGGAGCTTCATCGCACTCAGTGTGTGTCGAGTCTCATTCTGGATCCTTGCAGCTCTGTATAAGTCATACCGGATGATGTCGATGACACCGGCTGGTCATGTTTGAACATATCACTAGCTCTCCCATGTAGATAAGCAGAGAACATTCTGAAGTCCGGCATGGCCAATACTGCCGGCTGGTTCTCGCGGTGTATGGTCGGCCCAGATGCTGGCGGTATAGAAGACGGTCCGGCTATCACCGTTATTCACATCTTCAAAGATCTGGCTGGAGGATAGATTACTCACTGAGATCTCCGTCATAGTAATGGTAAGGTGCTGACGTACCGTACCGGCTAGACGGACCGTACCGATCTCTCAACCCCCATACATTTTAGGCTGGATCTTTTCAGCGAAAAAGTCCCCCTGTTGTGACGGCTGGACAGCCGGTGCCGGCTGGACGGCTGGTGACAGCTGGACGGCTGGTAACGGTGCTGCGGTATTATGAATTGGATTGAATGGATCCGGTGCAAATCCCATGAGACTTGACTTACAGACCCGAAGGCCATGCTCAAACATACTCCCCTAATGAGTCGAAAAATAGTGCAGAAGTAAGCGAGGGAAAAAGGAGTTAAATGTTTCTCGTTCTCAAGAGTTACGTCGTCCTCTCCTTGAGCAGACGACGCAACTGTTCGAAGGCGGACAGTTGCACCCTTTAGACATCCTCCTCCTCTTCTACTGCTAATGTGACAGTGGCCGACAGTTGCAAAGGACGAACTTGGGGGGGGGGGGACCAGCGTCTCCCACAAGACCCGCAATGCAGATTTACTGGGATATAAACTGAGGACGTCAACGCTTTCCTTCCTCTATTAGTCCGTCGCCTTCCTTTTAGCTACCTTTTGGACCACTAAAGCCCAAATTACATCTGACCACGTGTTACATGTGCTGCATGGCATGAACGATGTACATTTCTCTCACAGAATACAAGAGTCCTTTTTTCCTCCCTAGCGTTGAACTTTTTGCACCTTATGCACTTTTATGGTAATCATACTGTAACAACGCAGGAAAAAAAAAACAAAGCATTAATTAGTTGTATATTACTAACTCGCTACATCACTCTCGTTACTACATGAAAAGTTAAAATAGTGTCGTGTTACAGGCCTTGTAGCATATGCTCGAACTTATTCATTATGCCTAACATTTCTATGAAAACAACCCCAAGTATAAAAAACGAGCATAAATTATCAATGCAGCATATTGTAAACTCGCTAATACTAACTCCGTTACTAACGAAGTAAGCGCAGATGTAATGTGGTCTTAAATAGACGACGTTCAAAAAAGTGACAAAATCACTCAAAATTGGCAGATTATGTAAAAGCTAATGTATATAACCTGCAGCAGAATGATTGTTCCACGCAATAAATCCAAAAGGAACGTTGGATTATTCAATTTGATCCAAAAAAAAAATGTCTTGATTGTCTGAGTTAAACTGTACAATTTTACCAGTACAGCATCGAAGCTAAAAGAACTAGCAAAACCTGGCAGTAGCAAGAGGAGTTAATAGGCAAGAGTCATTATCCTTTGTCCATATTAGACAGACAGAACAGATGCTTTTTGATGTTTGGATTTGTAAGGCAGCAGGCTAATATTTGTAACGCAATGTGATTGGGGAACGTATTTGAAGGAGAAATTTGAAATGTACAGTGTCCTTTAACGGAAAAGGAATTATAGGTCATAATATCAGGACAGCTGTTAAAAGTAAGAAGTGAACGTTTCTGGAATGGAATGGAAAATAGTATGACATGACTGATAACGTTGTAAGCATTCTCTAAGATCTTTGCTGGATGAATATCTGGAAGTATCAAAGAATAAATAGTGCATTAGAATATAATGTAAGATTGGTCTAAATCTGAACACTTTTTATCAGTCAAAACCAGTCGTATCTAAATCTCAAACAAGGCACATTGCTGAAATTTTGAGAGAAGATTTCTGATCGACACAAACTTTTTAACCATCTATATGTTATTGACTAGACGAAAATGTAATAGCTACAATTAAATCAATTGTTGAATCCTGCTCGGTACATATAAAACAAGTGAAATAAAAATTGATAGGTTCATTATCTCAGTGTCAAAAGTTATCTCAGTTGTTTATCCACATGCCAGTTTTTGTTCCAAGTGTTAATCCGATGATTAAAATTAATACTAGTTGACCCCAATTAGTATCATATCAACCAATATAGGTCCGCTTTCTCTGCTATAAGAGAAGTGTCCATAGGCCACACAGGGCTGAAGCAAGAAGGGTTTAAGATTTAAACGATAATCAAAAAGGAGCATATTATAATATCTTCGTTTCAAGCTTCCGCGTGTTTCTCTTAGCCCTGACCATCATTCACTACATTGGAAAATTTTCACTAATTACACAAAAAGTGCAAAAGACACAGGGCCTTAAATGTAAGTGACCGTCCAAATTCGAGATAAAAGAAATGCACACTTTTTGAATCTCTAAAGTTTTCAGACTCACTGTATGTTCCCGATATACTAGTCTACCTTGTCATACCTTGACAGAGTGTGCTCCTGAAGGCATCTCCATAAACATGTAGTTGCAAAGCTGATATTGCTTAGCCGCCGACTACTATGATTAGAATACAAAACCACTTTGGTGTGAAGACATATGCGTACACTATGGTTGTCTGGAATAATATTTGAAATATTTCGGACGTCATTATTAAGTGATATCTTACAACGTAAACAAAAACTAAATTGGTTGTGGCAGTTTATTGAAATATTGTTACATAATAGCCATTACCATAATGAAATCTGACTATTCATATATATATATATATATATATATATATATATATATATATATATATATATATATATATATATATATATATCTTAATTTTTGCTCACTTGGAGTCATATGTCTTAAATACAGGGTATAAAGGGGTACTAACTTAATTAGCAACTTAACTGACAATGTTTAACTTCCTTGAACAAGACTCACTTATCGGGCAGAGTCGATAACTAAACTTTATGATGATAGCATTAAAATATGATATTCACAGTTGCCCTATAGATTCAATTACGTCTAATATATTTTAATCAGGAATAATATTATCTGACATGTTAATATTTTCACTACAATTATTTTTACCTCATTTACCTAATAGTAGCTTTGTTATTTAACAGTCTCTCTTAAATGGTATGATGGGTAACTTTTTATGATCGAAAAGTGGATAATTGATAAGAGAGCAATGAAGCGTTCTCCCAATCATCAACAGATAAAGACATTTTATTAAATGCGTCGCTAGTTAGTTAACAATCCTTCAGCTTAATGTAAACTCCTTGTTTACATGAGGTCTTTGAGCATTATCGAATACCTCATAAATTATTCGAGCTCAACAGGCCATCTTGTTCAACAGTTGTAAAACAAACATCAGATAACGCAATCCAAACCAGAAAATCCTTTATTACCATCACAATAATCAGAAGTCCATGTATCTGTCGCTTTGGAATTATTTCTAAACGTTACACTAGTCTTTGACCTATCTGACAACACAGTCGGTATACAGCTTGAAGTTCAAGTTACACATGTTTACTCCGTTGAAGACCCCAGCTGTTGTTTAGAAATGGAATAGTATGTTCAATACAATACAGTGATATTTAAAAGAACTATAGAAAGATAGAGGTATAGGTAAGAAATAGTTTGTACCATACCATTGGATGACAGAAAATGTGAAGTCTGAAATATATGCAATCATTTTTATTGAGAACACTGTTTTGAATCAAATTTCAGTTTTAGTTAGCATACTACTTAACTGCATACGATTTGTTCCATGAATGTATGCGCTACGATAATTTTGTCCGCCTTTTCATAGAAGGAAAAGATCCCTTCAGATGCATATGACTTAAGTTGAAGTAATAAGTGTGTGTGTGTGTGTGTGTGTGTGTGTGTGTGTGTGTGTTTCATTTAGCATACTAATCAAACGTATACAATTTTGTCCAGTGTGTGTGTGTGTTTGGATTATAAGAGTGTCGGAGTATGAGGCATAAAGTACTATACAACAGGTCATTTATGTATTCAGAACCAACTCTATCAGTAACAATACTATTCTTTTGAGACCGCTCCGGTGGCCTAGTGGTTAGAGCTTCCGCCTCGGATGCGGGAGGTCGTGGTACGATTCTCGGCCGAGTCATACCAAAGACTTATAAAAATGGCAATAACAGCTGCCTCGCTTGGCGCTTAGCATTAAGAGGTTAGTGTTAGGATTGGTCGGCCTGGTGTCAGGATGATGTGACTGGATGGGACATCATGATACATGCCTGCGGCATGATGTTACAGTGCTAGACATCACTATAAACTGTCATACTGCAGACATCGTAGCGATATGACTGAACAATTGTTAAAGCTACGTTAAAAAATCCAAGTTACACACACGCTATTCTTTTGAATTTAATTATACATACCCTTAAATGGTAATTATTCACTTTATTTGGATCTAATACATTCATATTACTTTTCAAGGTTATTATTTACATGACGCGACAAACGCATACAGCAAAATGCAATGTTAAAGTATGTGGACATTTTTGGACGAGGTTAACATAAAGGTGTGATCCAATACGAACAGATTGAATGTCGTGCGCTGTGATGTCACAATAAAAACTGCGAATGTTGATAAGAAAATATGTACTTCCTTGTATTGTGTTGTTTAGGCCCAACATGTTATTTTTTCACCCATTTAGTGTCTGGCCACCCTTGTAAAAGTCTATAGCGATCACTACATTAGTATTAAATTTAGAACAACAATTATTATTTAATTTAATGTGAATAAATGTGCATACATGTCTATCTTGACATCCATTTTAGGTGATTACTTACCAGGGTCTTTCATTGACATGTATGATGTTCGTTACAGGGCTCCTTTAAGGCAATGCTCTGACCATGAGCATGATTCACTTCTAACATCTGTTGTCGATTTTACTGACTATGTTGTAGTCGTGTTACGTCTCTATTCCATCCGAAGTGTAAACTGACCTTACATTCAGTTATGGCTACGTATCATGCTTGTGAAATGGAAAGCGTCCCATTACAAATACGATGCATGTCTTCAAAGAAAAATTAAACACAGGTAAGTCAATAAAATTAATACAACAATTTGTTTCCCTTGTAAGAAGTGAAACAAAGAGTTTCATTGTACATAAATGTTCGAGAATTGTCTTCCACTCTGTTTCTACAAAAGCTGTCCGTTTATGTGTAAAGTGGAACACGCTTGTGATTGTGAAATCCGGTCACAACCGGTTCGTTTTGTATCGTCGCCAAGATATGTCACAGACTGTGATTGAAATATAAAAACATGTTATTGGGGCAGCAATGGGGAACACGAATCATTTACGTATGTAATTATTTTCAGGCTTTGCATTAGCAACCTCCGACACAGGCTCTTAACTGAAAATTATGTTGAGGATAAAAGTTGATTATAAACAGTGAATAACATTTTCAATCACAACCTCCTCTTCTATATTAACAATATTTTTCTCTTTTAACAGTTGTAAAGCAAATATGACGTAGTACAACTATATGTACGAATGGTATACATGCTAGATGCATTGACAATTGCAGTGTAGACGAACTTGACTTACGTTATTCAGATCTTTTTCGCTAGTACTCTATGCAATCCGAAAGAATCACCTAAGGGGTCTAATAAATCGCTAAAGACATATTCAGTACAAATATGGATACCGACAAAGTAAACGCTTTATATAGAAGCATACAGAGTGCACAAGTAAATAAAACAGGGACAGAAAAAGTAACTATCATTGATATTTGCACCAGGATATTAAAAAAAAAAATTATTCAGGTGATTAAAGTTTTCTACGCTCTAATGTAGTAATAAAATGAAAACAGACTAATCAAATATAAATCTTGGTTTGGGAGACAGTGTCACAATGCATGGAACATATACCACTTAACATGAAAAATGTATAACAGTAATCCTTTAGAAACGAATAAATGTAATGTCCAAAGTGAAAGTAACTATTTTAAGTGAACCGTGTAATCCCGTGTACATAAGTATAATTCCAGTATATACGCAAAGATCAGACGACTGAAAAGTAAAACCCGGGATATTTCTGGAAAATTATTAATAGTATTGAAAATAAGCATGATAGTTCTAGCCTTACACTAGGTACGCTATATGACCATTTTAAAGATTATAATAAGGACATTGATGAAGACATGTCCAGTAATCTCGATAATCTGGAAATGGACTTTGACGATGATGATAACATACTGAATTTACCAATAACAGAGGAGAAAATTATTACATGTATTAAACCTCTACAAAATAACAATACCCCTTCGAATGACAGTATATTTATGAATATTTAAAAAGAACATGAAAGTTACTAATCCATTACCATATCTCTTTTATAAATGTAATACTTGACACAGGTCTTATCCCAGAATCATGGCTTGAAGGTATCAAAAGACCAATTTGATAAGCACAGCCGAGATCCATCAAGCCCAAAAATGACAGGCCGGTTACTATTATTAACTGTCTTCGTACGTTTTTGTTAACCACTGTATTGAACTCACCAATCAAACGTTTTCCCAACCATCAAAACATATTAACAGATTCACACAAACATACAATCACTTACACTTATACTAACGACAGGAGAGTAGGGCTGTTTCAGTTTCGAATGGAAGATCAACACAGGCAAAATAGACAGATAATCAAAAAACATAGAGCTTTTACAATCATTGAGTAGCATCGTTGTTTATAGAGATCTGGGTGGCCCTGGAAAAGGCTGTTAGGTTTAAACCAGAAATGACTGGTGTTTGGCCACATTCGCCTTAATGGTCGTACTTTCCAGGCCGAGCTCTGCAAGCTGGACATTTCTGGCTCCATTGTTCATCATTCATAAGTTAATAGAGACGGAGAGGGAAAATTGAGGTTGGTTAGCCTCAATATCCCCATCCTTACTTCTTGAGATGGGGGGTTTGTTACTGTTGTTGTTGTGCTGATGCTGTTGCTGTTTCTGCTGCCAACAGTTAGTATTCTTCCTTCTTGTTTGTCTCTTCTTTCCATTCCCTTTTTCTCCCTTTCCACTTCCTCCTCCAGCATAGAGATTACTTTATCTTTGACTATTTTAAAAAGGACAATACCCTTTTTTTAGCTCTCCTGTTGAGATACAGCATCTTCTCGTCCACTTGGCCCAGGTGGTGTTAAACATACTCCAAGTGCACAAAGGGTTCACTCAATCGGCTACTCGCTACTTCGCTACTCTAGTCCATTTTCTTCTTCTTTACTCTGCACAGGACCTACAGTAAGTGGCACGACTGTTTAACATACCGATTTATATGCTATAAAAACGGAAATCAGCTAAGAAAAAAATTAGCAAAAAAGGAAAGGTCGAAAGATGGAAACGAAAGTGAATCCAAAACATTTTTTAACAAATTACTAAGAAACCAACAATTATTTTTAAATTAGCTTAGCTAAATAAATCATGTACAAAAAATGAAGAGTTTGGATTAGGCCATTTTGTAATTGAGAGAGTGGTTCCAATAATCAACTACAGTTTTATTTTGTCACTGACATACTGTTAAAGGGAACCGTTGCAAAACACTCATTCGATACTGGCCTCTGTTAAATGCAAACAAACTGTGCAGTTGGTTACGACTGATAACATACAGTCATCAGATCAGTTTAGTACAAGAATCAGATTGAAAGAAAGTAATTTTAATAAGTTCAGGGAGGAAAATGTCTTCCTTCTTAGAAGAAAACGAAGAAGTCGAATAATTTGGGGTAGCAGGATTGAAATCTGTCAGTTCATGTCTATATTTTTTATTGCATGTGAAAGCACGATTAGATGGCTGGGTTTTTCATTTGGGGATGAGACACAGTGTAAACATTCACACAATACTTTTTTACAGTGACCAAATTATGGAATTTAAGAGCTTTCCAGTCGCATACATTTTCCAGTGTAAAGTCTGTCAATGCGTATCACGAGCAACAGTCATTTCTTCATAAATATGATTGTAGATAAACTGCTATGAATCTCTTCTTCATACAGAAGTACAATGAGATTCATCATTAATTTCATGACTTTGCAGCAAAACGTTTGTCATGAACGGACAAAGATTTTGGTGATCATACTTTTCAGGAAATGGTATACATACTCCAAAGGGAATCTGTCACTAAAAATGAAAACGAAAACTTTCTATCGTTATGCAGATACATACATAGAGAAACATGTGCACACGACACATCATCAAAAATTTAAAGGAATGGTGTAGTTTTGTGGTATGAATTCAGCTAAGAGCCTTTGGAAATTCTCTAAGCCTTTAGTCGTTTTATTTACCTTCTGCCATACAATTCATTGCAACACTGCGTGCAATAGTCGTGCCATGGCGAGTTGTGTAACATATTTGAAGAAGGGTCTTACAGCCTGTTGACAGAATTTAACTCTTCCCAACTAAGCTAGAGCCTTTTAGTCTCTTTATTTTATCTTTTTGCACTTTGCATTTAATATGAAGTTAACCTTTTAATCTTGTTCTTTCTTTGATCAATTCCACGTGTTTTATGTCGACTCGATCTAAAGATTTTGTACCCTTGATTGAATTGGACTTTCTCTTCTTGACTTTAAACCAGGAGGGATAGCAGCTTGCTTCTTGTTTTAATTTGAGAAACTCGCAGGACGTATCCTAAAAAAATTCCATTGATTTTGATGATGAAAACAGCACTATACTATATCAATCATTCCAAACATTCTGGGCATTTTGTTCAAAAAACACAGCCAAATGACGCATGAAATCTTTTAACTATACTGTTCCCATCTTCATGTAAATGATCTTGGCTCCACGCATATTGCCTTGTGTAAATTCATCTCCTTACTCTAAATAATGCCTCAATAGTAACAGACGATTATACTTCGAAACATTATGAGCGATTTATTAATGACAATTTATTTTAACGAAGGACTGATTATCCTTCCCAGTCGCCTTGAGCAGGGTTCAAGATCCACTGAATGAAATCGGAAAGAGTATTGGATCCAAAAATTATCTTTCTAAACCTACCCGGCAAACGCTACAATTCTGAAAGGAATGAAAAAAGGGTTTCAAAATACATTTGTGGCAAGTTCGATGGACGACACAAAGTTAGGAATGATTTCCAATTGTCTTGAGAACATTCGAAGTAAAAATATAAACGATGGTTCCGTTTATAGTGGTCCTGGTGATCCAGTAATTCATCTAGTTCGTTGACATATCTCTGATTTAATACCAATGAACCAAATCGACGAATTGACGACAAATAGGACAATGTTTATTCCCTGGACAAACATGTGAATTTTTTAAATTGGTGTGAACACTATATCTACATTCTGGATTCACTTCCAATAATTCACAGGCACTTTCTGTTTTTGGAATTGTTCGTCTGCAGTTGGAGTATGTAATCATTTCTTTTGTCCCTCCGAAGGACCAGACGCTCAACAGCTGCTACATTTCTCCTGACAATTAATATGCTGCTCTCGAATGTTGAATCCTTAGTAAAGTCAGAAAACCCTTTGATACTGATGAGTACTGAAACAGTAGATCTCCAAGAGTGACTTAAGGATAAATTTTCAATATATGGTGAGTCACTGTCACTTCTTAAATTTCACGCGTTTTATGAAGTCCAAGAAAAACCAAGTTTGCTCCAAAATGGTTTCTGTTTATGTTTATGTGATTTTCCAACACGGGCCAAAAATCGCCTTAATATCGATGTATATATTTTCTCTGCACGAGTACTTGCTACCACGATTACGAGGGCAAAAGAAAACGAAGGAAGAGAGAAAGGAAGAGAAAGCAGAAGATCCATACTGAATAAAAAATGTAAAGCAAGACGGTAAGAAAAACTGTCCGTTTTGTGACTGTAATGAAATTTCCTAAACATTCCTATTGAAGAGAAGTGCGAAACTGTCATAAATTGTATATGTATTCATATGATATTAACAAACATACACACATATTTTTGGATGGAGGGGCTTCGTTTGCTTATTTGTTTGTGGGGTATTGTTTATCTTGAGCGGTTGCAGGTATTTGGCAATAATAGAGTAGCATCTCCTTCATAAGAGATATGGGTAACGAGGGCTTTTGGGTTACAACAAACAAGCTGCAACTAATTTAAACTTTTTCTCGGCCGATTCCTACTGCTCCTTCTATTGCTGACGCTGCTGCCGTCTTGGGTGAAGTCGATGCACTAGATATCATGGATAATTTGGAATTCTTTATATGCTTATGTCTCTTTCTCGTAGGCTTGATCAAAGAAGTGTCATACGTCGTTATCAGCTGTTCCGGCTCAGCAAGAATTCTATGTAAGAAAGGTACCGTTCTGTTTTAATTCACTTTAATCCTTTCACCGCAACTAGGTTTATCACTTCTTCCTCATTCTCTGCTCCTCTTGTTGCACAAATTGTCTGTTTCTCTTCTTTTTTTGTGTTATAAGAATGTATTTATCTCTTTATTCTACTTATGTTTACATTATCATATAATTGCACGGTTTGTGAAACAGGAGAGGTACAAACAAAAATTCCTGGGACTGTCAAAATTCTCGAAAGCCGCAATCCAAATTCCAATTCATTCTCTGGAACAGGGGATGTCATCTTGGCAGTAGTTGATGTAGTAGAAATCATGGATGGTTTGGAATTATTTCGATGCCAAAGACTCTTTCTCGTAGGCTTGATCAAAGAAGTGGCATGCATCGATATCAGATGTGTAACGATGCTAAGGTCTTAAACTAAGTAACAACAAAGCAGTGAAACTAACCAGTTTAAGTAAAATTCAACAAAAAAAAAATATTTTGCCTACTATACAAGCCAAAACTTTTAAAGATACGTACAGTATTTTGAATTAAATTTCAGACAATCTAAATGTCCTATCACAAATACAAACATACGCAATGTTCCGACTGAATTCCAACAGTCTAGAATGTCCTCATATACCACAATGATATAATACAGAATGTCTTTGAATGCGTCCTCAGTAATACCAAAGTGGTGCTTTAGTCCAAATTTTCCATGAGCACTTTGTAACCTCACTGAATAATTTAAATAAAAAATCCCTCTCAAATTCCCAAAGACTGATATTAAACAGGAATGTTTATCAATATCTTTATATACCAATATCCACTTGACCTAAGACGCAATAGACTGCTCTAAATTCCACATCTTAGAGTAATTTCTAATGGAAAATTCCATCAAATTGTAAACAAGTTAGCTGCAGAACATTCTACGTTTGTATGCAAGGTTAGGCCTTGAACTCAAATTTTAATAAACATCGTTAAAAACATGAAAAGTCAAGTAATCAAAAACTCGACCAATCAGCTTCAATCAATGATAAATGTTAAGCAAACAATATAGATATACACAGCAGTTTTTTTCAGTTCAGCAAGTATGCTCTGTAAGAAATTTAAAAGTCTGTTTCATTCACTTTACTCTTTTTAACCGCTAATAGATTTACTACCTTTTTCCTCTTCTTACGTGCTTTCCAAAATCAACTTTGATAGTTCCTTTGAGTCTAAAACAAGTTCAGTGTTAGTTTGGAACTGGTTGTGCAACGAAGTGGTCGGCATCCTCTTCGATAGCAAATAGACATAGGAGCCAAGTTTCTGAACTAAGCTTTTCAAAACGAATTCGGTAAAGACACATTCATTTTGTGACCATAATAAAAGTTAGTGTCATGGAACGTTTTCAAAGACTTTGAACCATTTTATGTGGAAATACGTTACACATTAACACATTCTCGAATAGATTTACGTATTACTACACCTAGTTAAAGCTTAAAGTCAGTCGTACCATCGTAGCATTGAATGTACTTTATAAGAAGTGACACATGAAAAGGATGTCATGGTATTTGATCGATTGATTGGAATATCTAATACTAGCAAAAATGAATTAGTGTTAGACACTGGCGTTTGGATTCGCATTGTAAAACCAAAATGCTCTTTTGACAAAGGCTATTTACCCAACTCGACTACAGAATTATTTTGTGTTACTGGGCATGTACGTGGACGTGATCCTCCTGCCTATAAATTGGACGATCTGAACAGAGACAAGTGAAATTGAACGTTTTGCTCGCCTGAGCTAGAAATGATTAAGAAAAAAGAAGTGTATAACATAGAAAGCATTCTTCATCGAAAAACATATAAAGTCGGAAAACAGTGAACGTTTGTTGCCAAGGATATCAACCCAGTTTCGATTATTGGAATTCTACTTCACTAGACATCGACTACTAAACAAAGGAGAAGTCACCAACATGCCGTTAAACACAGCTACCTCTCATTCTCAGAGAATAAAACTTAAATAAATAATGTTGGTGTTGTGTGAAGCACGTGTCTCTAAAAACCAGAATCATCTTTTTCTACCAAATCTTTGTGGTGTATAATGTCATCGGAGCAGCCATTGGACATTTGAGTTTGAAATAAGGAGAAAAACAATTGTGGGCTATGTTTACTCATCAGTTGTATTATCTTCTTCCTAGTCCATCATTCACAAATATATCGATAGCAACAGTAGCCTCTCCGCGAACGCCTGCCTCCACAACAACTCTTCCAATCACAGTTGCAACCCCCCTCTGGAAAATTTCTAAAATCATCATTCGACAACGAGTGACTCCTCGTAGGCCAGAATCATTAAACAACGAATAATCACCTGTATTTAACATTACATACTGACAATACTATGGACGTGTTTCCCAACAAAAGAATATGTTGTTTCACAATCAAATTACCTCAGTCCATACAATTGGACCAGGAAGCGTATTGGAAAGTAGCTTTAGTAGAAATCACTCATCCTACTCAAGCCAGCAATATCAATGATGGTCAAAACATTTTAGTCGTTGAAATCCTCAACGAACTAGTTTACGAATAAACAACATCAACAGCCAGTCTTCAGTTGAACACATAATTCCTACATATTAGTTCAGTCCTCAACATCTTGTCGAAACGATTGCTCATCGTCTTAAAATGATGTCAAGATTTCCATAACAAAACGAACATTTAGTCTCTTATTTGCTCGTGACTTGGTTGAATAAATTACAGGCCTAGTCAGAGAACATTTTCCTGGTTGTCAATCGATCGTCCTAGTCAGAAACAACGCGAGACAAAGTTTTATAATGAATTTAGAAGACAAGTCGGAAGAGTATATGGAAGATGTATGGGTCCTACATTCAGAAGAGGGGGCTTTGAAAAGGTGGTAGCAAGACTTACGTGACCATTCCTTACATCCATTGACTTTTCTGGAGAGGAAACGCATCGAAGATCTCTTACAATAGATTAAGAAGACTGTCCATGCGTCGACTTACTCTTACAGACATTTTCAAGTAAGTGTGAACTGATAATTTAACATTACCTGTGAAAAATGGATACCTGGGAAAGTTTTTACTTTCTGAAATACTGTTCGCACACAGCTCCTTGGAATCCGTTTAGTATGTGCTAATGACGAATTTTCACATTTAAGACCTAAAACAGTCATCGTCTTGGCACAAACTGGGTATCCGTCTACTTTCCAAACGAATACAGTGTGGAATAGTTTTGTTCTTATGGATTACCGACTCTAGAAAACGAGGTCATCGATTTAGTTATCAGAAATGTTGTATCTATTCAATTCAATAATGTGAGATTACAACGATCAGATTCCATTATGTGTGAACAGTATGGTTTGTATATTTTTTACCAACGCAATCTTGGATTTCCCCCGGAACATTTAGGGACTTCTTCAGAAGCGCGAGTATTCTAAAAACGATGATAAAATAAGAGGTGGCTTGGGGAACATTATGGTTTTCGATTTTATTTATCTTGGAAAGGTAATATGCATGTATTAGATGAATTGGATGTCTGTCTCCACAACGTTGTCAACCTTACAAATACGTTCATGTTTGTTACTTGTTATTTTGTAAACGAAGAGGAAGGGACGTCGTTTTATCCTTCATTTTCGTGCTTGATATTTCATTGAACGGAGCTTGTTAAAAAAAAATGATGATTCAGAAAAAATTGCATGTTGACTTGATGTTTCTTTTTTTCTTTTGCGGGAAGGTGTATTTATTTTCTTTAAAATTGATCTTTTACATTCCTTCTATGATCTGCGTAAGAACAAAATGCTTTTTCACGTCCGCGTACCGAATCTGAGGGATGTTTTCCTTTATGGCCGCCTACCTAACTTAAGATTTAAAGTGCTGTGATGGTATGTTTGTGTGATTTGATTCGCCTTCTTTTGCATCATACCCTTTTCATTGAATAGTCGGTGTGTGGATTTTAGTCACTGCACAAGGCTTTCTGGGTAGCAAACAAAAAGTTGTTGCTGGACAGTAATCAAATTTGGAGTGCCGCATAGCGCTTAGTACGTTGGTGTATGATCGTAATAAAAAGACGTGTTCGGTAGTAATCAAAACATGCGAGTTGGATAGTACTCAAAACGCATGTGTACTGTAGTATATCAAAAAGTAGGTGCTGGAGAGTAATCAGTGACTGTGAACTTTTGATAGTACATCTAAAGATGGGTGTTGGATGGTAAAGGTGTGTTTTAGATATAAATCCAAAAGTGTGTATTTGATAGTATATCAAAAGCAAGTGATGGATAGTATCTAGAAAATTTCATACATTACATTTCCGGTAATGGTTATTACATTGTTCAACACGGAAACGGAGTGTAACTATTTCCATATTAACATTACATTTTCCGTATGGATCTCAAATGTCTCCCACATGCTAAACCTTTTCAATTTTATCATATGATTTCCCGTACGTTCCTATAGTGACTCATTTTGAAGTCAATTTAAAGCAATGTAACCCAATTTGAGGTCAACCGCTACTAGTAACGCTACTATATATTCTTAATGTTAATTTCCCGTATGGGCCTCGAGTTCCTTCCACACGCTAAACCTATGGATAATTTTAACAGGATTTTCTGTCTGGTTCTCGATGGCGCAACATTCCAACCTATGGTGTAATGTTAATGTCCCGTTAGGTCTCAATTGGCCCACAACTACTAACATTGTGAAAGTTCGATTGTGAACAAAGTTTTACTTTCATATGATGGCTTTTGCTGTTTGCTGGCAAACGTGGCTATAGAGTCGAGGGTGAGAAAGTCAAAACAAAGGAAAGAATTGTACCTTTATCTGCTTTGTAGCTCAGGGATCTTTGTTTTCGGGTTGAATTATTCTAGGAGGTTTTCACGCTATTAATTAATATTGAAAAAAGGTCGCCAATCAACATTACTGATTGCATGCAAACTAGCCTAATCGGGTAAACTTTGAATCGTAAGAAAAAACAAAATCCATCAATACTTGACATACTAAACTCACACTAAATCAAATTTATTTGCTACTTTAAAATCAGAGATATCATACGAAATTGACTTAATTTGTGTCTGCAAAAATATGATCTCATACTGAAAGATATTAACAGGTTGGGAAACATAGCTGAACGTGCTTCAGCTCTAAGTGGCCTGTTAATGGAAACCTCTAAAAATGTGAGATATCAATGGATAAACTAGTACCAAAACAGCAGCAGGAAGGGTGAACCCTACAACTTTTTGCCTGAACCGTAAGTAAAAATAAATAACAAAAAATAAGGGTCAAAACGATAAACCGAGCCTTCTAACTATATTATTACCGTACGGTTTAAAAAACGAATAATAAATCTTTTGGGTTAGCTCATTTTTGTTACTTCATTTTTGATTTTTGTTATAATGCGTTTAGTTTACTCGCGGGTTACTCAATTTTTGTCATTCACCCTTCCTGCTGCTGTAAATTAAACAGGCAGTATAAATATTATTAATATGGTTGTCATCGGAGAACCTCATTCAGCTAGATTAGCAAGAGAGCGACTAGAAGCAATTAGAAAATATTTACCTGTTCGTGATGCTGTCAAGCAACAATTACAAGAACGTCAGGAATCTCAAGTCGAATTTGAAGAGGATACAAAACAATTATTTAAACCGATTGTCGAACCAGCAAAGAAAATTGTTACAGCAACTGAGGCAACACAAAGAGCTCTTGAAACATTACCTGCTGATATTGCTGGTCGAATTCAAACGGCTCAACCACAACCACAACCACAACCACGACAACCAAAAACCAGAACTAAGATAATAGATAAATTTACACCTGAAGGTATTGCTGCTATCAAGGACAGAGATCAATTACTTGATATTGCCGCATTTGGATATTATGAAAGACAAAAATATGTAAAACCAGAACATGTTAAATCTCTGAAATCTGACAATTGGATCAAGGATCTATATCGCATCTTTACTGGTATTCCAGAAATTCGATCTAATAAAGATATTAAAGATTTTAATGAATTTGATGAGGCTGTACATAACTATATAAAAGAAAAATCTAAATCAGAAAAACAACTATCACCATCACCAAAACAGTTATCATCATCACCACAACGATCACCACAACAATTACAATTTGAATCACCACAATCCCCACAATTACAACTAATGGAACAAATAAAACAAAAAAAACTAGAACAAGATAAACATTTAGAAAGAATGATGAAACAATTGCAATCGCCACGACAATCGGTTAGAACAGCAGAGGAGGAAGAAAAGGGGGAGGGATCTGAAATTAAAACTGCAAGTGGCTTTAGTAATTATGGTAGTGGCCTCGTTACTCAACGTCCTAACAACATCCTTGCCGACGTTGAACGACTAGAAATTCTCATTGGAGGAAAACGAGCTGGTAATAATTCTCCAGAAATAATTAATGAAGTAGCCGATATTTGCAGACGGTTATTTACAGGCGGTATCATGGACGTTGATGTTTATCAGTCTCTTATTAATGAAATTGCCGATGACTACTACAGCGACTAAGTACGTAATTAAATACAATTACTATAATAAAATGATCGTACATAGTACTCAACGTGGACCAACTATGGTCAGGGTAATAAATTCAAGATTACCAGTATACAAGACAACCTACGGAGATGGACTAGGTGATGTTGTTCAGGGTCTATTTAGAAGGATAGCCCCAAAAGCAATACCGATCGCAAAGCAACTGGGAATGAAAGCTATTGATGTTGTTCGTGAAAAAGGTATTGGTGCTGTTGGTAATGTTGCTGGTAAAGCATTTTCAGCGATTAAAGATAGGTTAACACGATTAATACGCAGACCTGCGGTCCGACCTCAATCTGTAAAATTACCTAGTACAGAAGTTATGCCTGCAAATGTCAGTAAAATAATAAATCAAGTTGCTAATCAAAAACTAGCAGAGTTGGCTGATGTGCCTTTATCAGAAAAAGAAAAAAATATAACCGCTAGTCTGATAGCAGGAAGTGGTCTCACTTCCCGAAGTGGTCTCACTTCCCGAAGTGGTCTCACTTCCCGAAGTAATCTTCGTTTTAGACGATAATAAATATAATAAAGATGTTCAAACGTATATCTGATCCCGCATTTGACATGGACGCACCAGTACTTAAAGATGAGTCTGTGCGTGATTATCAGTATTATTCTTACGACGCACGAATTCCAGATCAGCGTGGACGAATCGAACTACAGGTTCAGGATACAAGTAGATATTTCTTACCCGCTGAAGCATTTATTGAAGTCGAAGGTGAAATTTTAAATATTGCTAATCCTGCAGCACCAGTAGCATATGGAGACGATGTTAATGTAGGTTTTGTTAATAATGGTATTATGGCATTATTTGACAGTGCAACGTACATGATTGACGGAAAAAATATTGAATCTATTCAGAAGGACGTCGACGTTGCAACAACAATACTTGGTCTTGCAAGATATAGTGATGATTATTCAAGATCAGCTGGTCCATCAATGATGTTTGCAAAGGATACAACTGATTCTCCAGAGTATCGACAATATGAAATAGGACAACCAAGAAATTTTGCTAGAAACGCCAATGCGGATGTACAAAGTATGATTATTAATGTAGATCCAGATTTCAACTTAGGATTTAGATCACGTCGAGCAATGTTGCGTGGTGGAAGAAGAGCATTTTCATGTGTGATTCCACTATCACATATATTTGGATTTTGTAGAAATGTCAGAAAAGTCATTTTCGGATCTAAGCATACAGTTGTACTTGTACGAAAAGCAACCGACAACGATGCATTATGGAGACTCGCTGGTGATCCTGGCAAAGTAATTCTTACAAAACTTTCATTGTGGATGCCGGTGATGACTCCATCAATAACTGAAGAAGATCGTCTACTCTCTTTTATGAATCAAGGTGGTAAATCAGCATTATCGTGGTTAACAATGACCACAGATGCTATCCAGAGTAATATTAATGGTTTATTTACGTGGCAAATAGCATCACAACAAGGTGTTTCTGCACCACGACATATATTTATTGCATTTCAAGATGCTGCACGGGTGGATGATCAAACACGTAGTATTATGATATTTGATAATCTTGGTGTTTCCGAAGTGTCTCTGAGGATAAATGGACATCAAGAACCATCCGAGGATATATTACTGAATTTTGAACAAAATCATGTAGCACGTGTATATCATCGTCTAATGACGTTCATGGGTCGTGATCAAAATATTGATACTGGTTTACAAATATCACAATTGGATTTTACAACCCTATATCCAATTTATTATTTTTCGCTCGAACATTTAGATTTAACCAGACAATCTGTAGTCGATATACATTTTCGAGCTCGTGTGACAATAGGAGCTATTGCCAATTACAGAGCAATTGCTGTCATACTCAGCGATAAATCGATGTTACTTGAAGGTGCTGGTGGACGAATGAGAGTCGTTGATGCTCCAGTAGAAAACATGTAATTAGATAATTTATAAATATTATAATGTCGTATAATAATGTTAGTGTTAGTCTGACTCCTGGTCAGATTAAAAAGATACAATCAGCATCAAAAAATAATTGTGGATTAAAAATATTGCTAAAGAAAGATCAGATGAGTGGCTCAAATAAATTATCTCTTACAGAACGTCAGCTCGGGCATTTCAATGAAGCAAAAAAATCAAATAAAGGTATAAAACTTAATCTTTCTGTGGGTGCCATTAAAGATATCATTAAGACGGGTGGTATATTTCCACTTCTTGCTGCTATACCAGCATTAATAGCCGCTGCAGCTCCAGCTGTTGCAAAAGCAGCTGCATTAGGTGCTGTTGGAACTGCTGCTGGAATGGCATTAAAGAAAGCAACTGGACAGGGAATCAAAAAAAAGGGAAGGGGTCTAAGATTACCAGGGACCCCACACTGGTACGGAAAAGGCCTAAGATTACCAGGGACAGTTTACTAATATCTCCTATGTCCAATTTTGATTTACTAGATGCTGCTAAAAAATTAAAAATAAAAAATTTTAGAGGAGTTTTTATGCGCGATCAATTACCGAAACAACCAAATAACATTGAAACCGGTATTATTAATCTCGATGAAAATTCTGGTCCAGGCACGCATTGGGTCGCTTATGCAATTGATCCACGTGGAATTATTTATTTTGATTCATATGGACTAGCTCCACCAAAAGAATTCTTAAAGTATATTAGCGGCTATCAAAGTATTCCAATATGGTATTCAACGTTACCAACACAAACATTAACTGATCCACCAATATGTGGTCGAGAAGTACTTAACGTACTTGATGCTATATCAAAATCAACAAACCCACCCCACAAAGTTGTACATGAATATACTACGACGTCATATTTAAACAGACATTAGTAAATATAATGGTGGATATTTATGGAAGATCTTCTCGTGGTAAAGGTCATCAGCAGGCTGATTTATCTAAGTATGCAACTCTTGATCAACTCAGAAATGAAATTGATGATTTATTAAATCTCGCAAGTGTGGATCAAAATGAAGTAGTTGTTTTTCAGGATAATCAAGGACGATTAAAAACGAGTAATATACAACTATCAGATGTTCTTATAAGAATTCCAACTGCAGTCACTGATAATATAGTTATTTTTGCCGATCAAGGTAAAATACAAGATTCTGGTACATCACTCAGTAATTATATTAAGAAATCCGGCGATGTATTTACCGGAGATATTAATATGAATCAGAATAAAATTACAGATCTTGGAAATCCAACCGCAGATGCAGACGCCGCAACAAAGAAATATGTCGACGATCAAGAATCTAAGTACGTATTGACCAACGGCGGTATAATGCGTGCATTTTTCGACATGAATAATAATGGCATTAATAATCTTAGAACACCAGAATATAATTTTGATGCTGCGACGAAGAAATACGTTGATGATAAGGAAATTCCGATCGGGAATGAAATAACCACATTAAAAACTAATTATGATAATCTTGCAGAAACTCTTACTAAACATATAGAACTGTTCTTAAATTTCCGCAGAAATGTAAACAAACCCTTTAAAGATTTTTTTGGTGATTTACCAACCGTTGACATAAAACTAGCCGACATTAACACGAAACTTAATGATATTGCCAGTGGAATACCTAATATTGTTCAAAAAACTAATCTGATTAAAATTCCACACGGACAAATTAAAAATATCGTATATACAGTAGCATCAGGATTATCAACATGGACACCACAAAATAACACTATCGAACATACTCCAGAACTAACTGGATTATATAGGTTATCTATTTTCGGTTCGAAAATTACTGCGGCAACTTCATTAGTACCAACTAAATATGATAATCCTCTATTGACGATACTACCTAAGGGAGTCAAAGAAATCTTTTCGTTAATATCAACGGAAATATCTCCGGGACGTTACTGGTGGTGCCTAGAATTCATGGCCGAAATACAATTAATTTAACGTCATTAAGTATAATGGATCAAATTCAGTCTTGCATTGACGTTCAACGTTACAGATGCAGTCAAATATATGAGCGTCTGACTAAACTAAATAATTTTATCGACTATTATAACAAGAAAATAAAAAAATACAAAAGACGTATAGTTGTTGTTGATGTAGTTGTTTACTCGGTTTCTGATGTTATTACTGGAACAGGATTATTATTATCAACATTGACGATGACAGCACCTACTATTATAACCATTATTGTTTCAGCATCAACGACTATTGCTGGAGTTCTCGGTATTATAACCAAAAAGATACATACTTGTACAAATGCTAAATTGCACGATTATATGATTAAATTACACACAGTGGTAGAGGCATGTTCTAAATTATCTTTATATATTTCTTCGTGTGTCAGTGATGGTGAAATATCTGATACTGAATTCGCGATGATGATGAAAACTTATGATGATGCTTTTAAAGTGATCGCAAATGATTTTAATGAATTAAATAACAACAATAATAATAATGACAGACAGGGAATTACTTCAGCAGATTGTCACTAATACAACTCCGTCAAAAACTACTATGATATCGTTAAGTTCGACCAATCCTGAGTTTAGTGTCAATTTTCCAACCGCAATTCCTGCAAAAGAAATAGCATTAGCACAATTGCGAGTTTATTATAGCTGGCCCAATATTAGATCAAAACCATTTGGTGGACTACAACCAAATAATTCATTAATATTCGCCAATAAGAATAAACCGGATGGAACTCCTGATTGGCAAGTAGTTTCTATTCCAACGGGCAGTTATCAAATAGAACAGATTAATGACGAGTTTCAGCGCAGAATTAAATCTATTACAGGAAAAGAATCAAAAATAGCAATTACTGTCTACGAACCAACACTATCTGCGGTTATTGAAATAAATTCCCCTGATTACTCCATAGATATTTATCAAAGTTCGATTAGATCAGTATTAGGTTGGCCTGAAGATCCACCGGTTTATCAAACACCACCAGAACCACAGAGATCTGATTTTGTCGTAGATGTTAAAAAATTTATAAAACCTCCAGAATATAGAACAGAAAAAAATGCTTACCCATGGCGACGATATTTTGGTGATGGAGTTATACATTATATAGATAAAACAGAAACCCATTTTACAAAAATAGTTGATGGTAAAAAAGGTAAAATAATAGTACTTAATGTTGATGAAATAAATTCATATGCTAATACAATTAAGTCTGAACACGGACGTATACTTAATTATCTAAGAAATTTATTTTCCAGCATTAGCACTTCCTACAACGATGACTTAAAAAATCAAATAATTGAAGCAATACAACATTTGAATCAAGTTGCTTCAGACCTAGATTTCATGAATGATATTATTGTTAACAGAGAAAAAAAATTAGTGAACATAACAGCAGATAGACGGTATAAAGAGTTATATATAGTTGATGAAGACGGTCCACCTCGAGGTGTTAGACTAAATCTTCTGTTCACAATAATATTTCTAAAACATTTCGGAATTACGCGAGAACAACTATCAACATTTATAATTCCTGGATTTAACTCTGAAGAGCTAAAGAAATCAGTTAATGATCTTATTGATGAACAATTTAAAAGAATATGTGATTCATGGAAAAAATTAATACCTACACCAACTATTCTTAAATATAATAATGATCCACACGGTGGTGGTCGCCATATCTCACCTGGTATTGTTAATATAACAACAACAATTGCAGTCAATCTGGTATGTGACGTAATTGATGACAGTTATCAAGTAGATCTTTCAAAATCTAATCACCGCAGTGCCACTGCGGAACAGGGGTATATACTATATTCATTTAGCCCTAAAGACCCGCCAGGTTGGCTAATTGTGTCTGAACCAATTAACCCCGTGTACCTGCGAGTTCATAATCCATTTCTGACAAGAATAAATTTCAAACTCACTGACCAGGCAGGAAATATTTTGGATCTAAGACAAGAATCTCTTAATATTAATTTATATATACGCTCTTAGAACGTCTGATTAAATATTTCCTAATATAATAAGGGAAAAATAATCTGATTCATGAAATAGTTACAGATTTCTTTATCTGATGGGTTTATGGGACTACATTTTTTAAAATAATTATTCAGAGACTGATATTTTTTATTTTAAAGAAATAATTATTATATAATGAACCAAGAAAACATTAATGATATTATTTCTGCTATTAAAAAATTAAAACATAACAGAATAAATCTATCTGATAATCTCGATCCTGAAAAAATATTATGCGATTATGAAATATTAAAACAAAGAAAAATTGACAATAAATACACATTACCATCCAATTATAAATTTGTAAAATCAATTTATCAGTCTATGTTAGAATCCTTGGCGATGGTAAATGAAAAACAGGTAAAACTATTTGCGCCTCTTGCACGTTCGATCGAAAATGTCAGATCCGAACTATCTCGTGAATACGAGAAAAAGAAGATTGTGGATAATCGTGTAATGCAATTAAGAAAAATTATGTTATTTGATTCTGTCAAAAGTGAAAGTGACACTGAGAGCAGCGACGGTGAAGGTAAAATATAGAGTCGAATTATATACAATTTATTTATTAAGAGCACAGAATTAGATATATTCAAATATTATCCGCTGATCGTATTTGAATGAATATGCTGATTTGTATAATTTATCTGCAACATGTTTTACTGATTGTGGATGTATGCTAAAATATTTTGCAGCCGCATTAATTGATGGAAAAGTTATTTCCTGTTCTGTTTCTGTATTTATGGATTTAATAGATCTTCTTACAAACTTTTTACATTTTCCAGTATTTCCGCGTGCAGCATTCTTACTAGGTGTAATAACTTGCAGGTTAGATAACCGATTATTTTGGGGATTTCCATCAATGTGATCAACTACAAGTCCATTTTCAACTACTCCACGAAAACATTCGTAGATGAATCTACTTGATAAGTATCTTTTTCCTCTAGCAACATTAAATCTAAAATAACCAAGATTATCAAGATTACCGACTGGGTTTTTCAATCTACAGTTTCTGATCACACCATCTCGAGACGCTTCATAATTTGTATATATTGGATGTTTCACAAATTCGTATTTATTACGAAATGCTTTTTTTCTTAATTCTCTTATAATATCGTTGTCGATCATTTCATCATAAGTCTGATTTGTCTGAGTCATTTTATATAATAATATTATTTGTCTAAATCATTGTTTTGAAATCTGACCAGATAATCTTCTACGGTTTGTATAGGAGATTTACCTGGAGATGTATTTTTTTTGTCATAATATCGTTTTAATTCCCTGTATTTTTTTCCGCCACATTTTAGACACAATTGAGTTTTTCCTCTGACTCCAACACCACACTGAATACACGGTATTGGTCCTGTACTTCCATTTTTGATACTCTGTGCATGATATCCGCAGTATTCATTCACACACGGTTTATTACAAAGAGAAGTATATCCAATTCTGAGCCAAGCACATTTGTTCTTTGTTTCAATCATTATATATATACTAAAATTTTAATTTAAATACTTGTCTTAATTATATGGAGGAATTATCGGCAATTGAACCTTCTCATGCTAGATTTGATCTTGACAGACTATCAGAATATAAATATAGTACTTTGATGCAAGATTTGGCATTAACAGATGAGGATATAACCGAACGTATTCGTGAAGCAAAAAATGAATTTCGTGACGATGGCGCAGTTCATGTATGGTCAACATTCAGAGTCGGAAATGTTACTAATATAATGAATGACGAACGAGGAAAAATAATTATTAATTACCTTGATGATCAAAAATATTTTATTTTAATAAAATGTATTGTAAATACAAAAGAAGATATTTGGATTATTCGTGACAAGCGCGATCCAGTACATATACAATCAGGAAATAATATTGTTCTCTTAAATAATAAATCTAAGCCCGGAATACTGACTGGTATTGATAAGGTATATTATGAACGGAGCTACCCAGTTACTGCAGTCGTATATGGAATATTTCCGTTGAATAATAAACCTGACGTCGGGGATCTAAAACCTATGAAATTGTCAGAATCAAGAATAAACTGTGTAGCTGAACGAGTTCCAGAACATTTTACAAATGCGATACGTGGTAATGGTTTAACAGATTTACGACGTAAAAAAATAAATACTTGGGCAGAATCAGTTAAAGATACCGGAGCATCTATTAAAGATGTCGCTGAACTAGAAAAGAAATTAAAATTCCCAATAACGGTAAAAACGCTGACAGGAGAGATTTTATATAAACCAAAATACACAAAAAATGGAGCTCCAATAGATATTATTGATCATAATTCGCACGCATGGACCTCAGCAGTAACAATATTTCCACGAGATAGAAAAGTTAAATTTTATGATGGTCATATATTTGATTTTATCAAAAATATCAGTAAAAGTGACCCTGTGTCCGTTTGGTTATTTCAGAGTTCGGAATATGATAATTACGATCAGTTTGTACGGCCTAACGGTGATATTTACCGTACAGAATCTCTTAATGTAGAAATGGAAAATATTGCGCTGAAGTATACTTCAGACGATGTCAAAGTTAGACAATTATTAAATAATTGTTTTACAGTTCCATCCGTAGCAGCTCATTTCGCTCAGGAGAAAAATTTATGGAAACCAACACGATCGGAATTTCTTGAGGATATTCATAAAAGCTGCGTAGAATATGGACACGGAGGATTATGGAATACTAAATACAACTATAGTGACGTTATATCCGTCGATATGGTAGCATGTTGTCCTGGAAGTTTTCTTGGATACGGAGAATGTTCTAAATACTTTAAGAGATTCGGACATCCATCACACGAGATGACCAGGTTTGCAATAAACGGACATTTACCAGATTTTGATTTAACCGGATTTGCTCATGTAGAATCATTCGAATTTGCAGAAAATCTCCATCCGATTACTTATATTTGGTTTGGAAGACATTTTTCAGAAAAATGTTGGGTTCCAATAATACTATTGCGATATATGCTTGATGTTGGAATTTTAATATCTTTACAGGTGAGCGAGGCCATTATATCATATAGTCCACAGAAACAAATTTGGTTACCAGAACCAAATAGATTTAATATTGATGATGCCAGGAAAGAATTCCCTAATCTTAATGAAGATGATATTATTAAAATTACTAATAATATATGTAAATGCAGAGATGAGCATGATGAAAAACTTGCAAAAGATCTTGTTAGAAAGATAATTGGTAAATTTACTCAAGGAGGAGCCTATGATCATAAAAGACATTGTACAAGATTAATTATGGACGATGCTGAACTCGATTTTATAATTGCTGATACAACAGAAAAAA
>JAECUM010057482.1:0-10937 GCA_016617855.1 Megalonaias nervosa
TATATATTAAAACATTCAGCATATAGTTATTGTTCTTTGACTGCGCTCAACTGTTGTTAATTGGCTGCAGTTGATCATATTGATTATTATATAGTTTTGAACCATTATTTGTTGCTGTATGTTATTTTCCTAGTAGTATGTTTCTGTCACTTTGATTTGCTGTACGTTGTAATATTACATGTCTTTTAGTCAAAGCTCTTTTCTTGCATAATTTACATTTGGTAACAATCCCAATGATGTCATCGAATGGATGTTTCCCTCCGCTGTCCAAACATCATGCAGTTATTTTAACAGCATACTTTATCATTCACTTGATTTTATTTGCGTCCAATATGACCACACCTGTGTCCTCATTACGGGGCGGTCTACAGAACGTTTGAGATAGTGACAGGAGTTGCAACATGCACAGGAAAGAATGTTGGCATACCTCTATGTTACTTTCATATTTTGTAGCTGTAATTTATTTCGAATTTGTACTTGTGGAAATTGTACATGATCTAGGAACGCAACTAACGAAAATTACTGCTCCCATGTGCTTAACAAAGCAGCCTGAATTAATGTAAAATACGCTATCTCTACCAGTTTTTGAAATAGGGAAAATAATTTTTTTTGCCTGACTAGACAATACCAGCTTCTAAAAGTGCAATTAATGAATTACCAAATATATAAAATGTTTTAAAAATAGTTATCTACACTTTTTTTCACAATTGCCTCTGAAGTCCTGGATGTCAAAATGACCAAGCGGAGCTAAGTTTTTTGATAGGCGCACATCTGAAGTAAGGTCAAGCAGTATACTCTATAACCCTACTTCACGAACCAATCATACACCAAAACAAAGTGAATTGAGTGTTACTTTAACTGTATCAATGACACACAGGGTCGTTTTTAAGTATCCAGTATATCCAGTAAGAAAAACCAGAAAATTCTTTTTCTTAAAAATCTTACTCGACGCTAAAGATGAAAGTGTAAAGCGCCACCTTATATGTGAGTTCCTAAACTGAGCTTTCACACCTGTGCTTCTTATAGATTCTACCTGTATAATATCATATATCTTTTGATTTTCATTTTCTTTCGATATATTTCCTATCTCTCTGTATTGAACGATTATGTCTCTTATGCAATTATATATTTTTGGTGGTTCCAAGAGTTTGGAAAGATTGTTATTTCAATATATATCTAATTTATATTGTATGGTGAAACCAAGCAAATATACAAGAGGAAGAGAGAAAGAACTTAATTTACATTTGAGCCGCTTGGCCACTAGCAAGTGTATACATATACATTTGTTACAAACATTGACGGTGACATGTTTTGAACATAATGAAAACCAAACTGTGTCGAAATTTAAAAAATTCAAGAAATTCTAAAGATATATACTTACGTATACATAATCACATTCACAAGCACACGCATACATGCATATACCCATACAACTGCTTACATAGACTCGCATACGTGTATGCAAGTACGTACATATACACTGGGGTAGTGAGTGGTATGCTCACACACGCACATAAACATTCATACTTGCATTCATGTATGCATGGTGTATGATATAATGGAGGAATACAACACGTTAATTTGTGACTTGTAAAATACTCCAGAATACGCTTGTTGAATCACGTGCGTGTTCGTCAATACAAGCGCCTTTGGAGAAGACACAAAGCGGGTTATCAATAAGTATTCAGCATGCATTACTTAATAGATCATAAGCACATTATACTTACATTATGACATAGTAATGCATGTATTAACAGGGGAATGT
Source organism: Megalonaias nervosa (assembly GCA_016617855.1). Lineage (NCBI taxonomy): Eukaryota > Metazoa > Mollusca > Bivalvia > Unionida > Unionidae > Megalonaias > Megalonaias nervosa. The sequence continues at coordinate 1,766 of JAECUM010057482.1, forward strand.
AACTTTAGGTAGTATTCATACTATTATTTTCCACTTGGTGCTCTGTGAATGCCATTTCAATTCAATGCAATTTCCCAGATTTCTAAACTCAGGAGTTTTAGTGGAATTGAGTAATTTGATAAATTTCAACGTACTCGGGCCTCACCATGTATAAAACTTAAAATAAAATATAACCAATGAAAAACCAGTCCATACAAATATATAAATATAAGAGTATAGCAGAAATAACACACTATGGCAAAAACTTAAATAGCAAGCACTGGAGCGTAGGAAGATCTCTGGCAAAATCACTGTAAGACAACAGAAGCGAGAAGACCAGCCAAAGGCAAAATGTTCTGAGGAATAGAGTACAAGCTATTTATATCTCGTATCTTGACCTGAGAGAGGAACATTAATGGAGCCGAGAGCGGGAACCTGGACGAGTACAAACCCGTCAAAATTCACTAAAAATAGAGAAAACCCAGACAAAAGTGTATTTAAATAAATTTTAAATCAAAATTCGTTTTTAAAATTTATGAAACCTACAAATACAGACCTTTGGGGAAAACTTATACATATAAAATCCTTTGCAAACTTTCGGACCAAAGGGGGACACCACAAAGGGTAATAGGTACCACAGCTAAAAGCTTGAAGAGAGATCCATAAATAAAACGATAGGTAGTTCAAGTCATCTTTCCTTAGGCAGGGAGGTGGAACAAATAGGGACTCCAGAATGAACCTGCTCAAGTATTCAAGTGTACATGCACACAAGAACAGAATATGGGGGACTACAGAAACATGAAAACTTTAAACCTTTCTTAGGTAAAGAGTCACTGTGAAGGCCGCCAGCTTAAGGGCTATCTGGTAATACACAATTCAACGCAGTTTTGTGGGGATGGTCATCTGTCAAGAAATGGCCGAAATACATGGTAATAGTGATGCCCAAATTCTTTCAGTTAAGTATCATGCACCATTTACCAGTGAGTGTGTGAAAGAATAACTATATGAATAATCCATGTAGTGGCAACGAGAAGTGGATTTTGAATAAAATTGGTGGAATTCAGCATGAGCTTTTTTCCGCATATACCGTTTACCAATAAAATAGATTTATAGTCGGTCCTGAACAACCTTGAGAGTGGTGCCTAAAAAGGTACGAAGGGCTTGTAATGGCCATAAGCATCTTTGTATGATAAAGACAATAACACAATTCTCCATGTATTCTGGTAATAATAATAATAATAATAATAATAATAATAATAATAATAATAATAATAATAACAATAATAATAATAATGAGATAATGCTAGACCCAGACATTAAGAAGTTCCACAAAATGATGAGTTAGAATATTCACTGTCTCTGCAGATGTGTTCTTTTGTACATGCTGAAAATGTAAATCAGTTTTCTAAACTTTATTAATTATCTAATCTTGTGTATAGATCTCTAACCACTTTCTTCGTATCCTGAAAATAGGTTCAAGGCAAAATGTACAAAATCTAAGACTTTGGTTTATTTTTCCACCTTTATATAGGTCACCAACCACACTTAACTGTTTTCTTGTATTACGGGTTCAAAAGCACCCATGTCTTTAAAAATGACTGCACTTACGATACAAAATAAATTTATCCAATGTTCGTATCTCAACACAAATAACTAGTTATCACAAATACTCACAAATTTCACTAATCACCACTAACATGTGCATAACTAACTGCATAAATAGGTGTAAACTCTCTCCAAATACGTGGCCTGTTCGACACACCGTAGAATTCGTTGTACAAAAGCACATGGATGTATTCACGAATACATGTCATATCTATCGTCATTACGCTCGCTGCGCTATAATTCGTTTAACAGTCACGATTAGTGACGATCATGATATCCACCATACCTCTACCAAGTAACATCATGTAAAGTATGCAACTGCTCACATATCTCACCTGATTTTGTAATTTTATTAAAATTTGTATTTTTCTTAATTTGATTAATCCTTTTTTTCTTTTGCGTGAAGTGCCTTCTCACACTCTAGCGTGAAATTAATACCACAACTAGAATATTTCGCCCTTTTGCAATTAAATTGAATCTACATCTTAATTATGTATACATATAATGTTTATTTAGAATAAGGAGCTAGATATTAGGACCGAGAGACCGACGATATCAGAAGATATAATGTTTAGCGGATTAATACTTAGGGTGTATGTGTGTGTGTGTGTGTGTGTGTGTGTGTGTGTGTGTGTGTGTGTGAGAGAGAGAGAGACTTGGATTTGCAACGTAGCTTTAAAAATTTTTCACTCATATCGCCACGATATCTGCATTGTGGCAGTTCATACTGATGTCCAGCAGTGGGACATCATGCCGCAGACATGTAGCATCATGTACCACCTGAAACCAGGCCGACCAGTCCTAAAAGTAACCTGTTAATACTGAACGCCAAGTCAGGCAGCTGCTAGTAACATTTTTGTAAGTCTTTGGTATGACTCGGAGAGGTTCGAACCCGACATCTTCCGATACCGAGGCAGACGCTCTAACCACTTAGGCCACCGGAGAGGTCGACACATACATACATACATACATACATACATACATACATAAATACATACATACATACATATATACATACATACATACATACATACATACATACATACATACATACATACTTAGGTACGCACGTACATACGTACGTGCATGCGAGCGTGCGTAAATACATATATACATACATTCACTTAGGACTTGCAGCTAAATTTAGCTGCATCGTACAGTATTTAGGAAATATTGTGTTTTATATCTATTTTGCACGAATTATAATTTATGTTAAAGTGTGCGAACAGGAATGATAGAATATGGATCATTTTAAAAAATTTAGATTTGACGCACCTTGCATTTTTACTAAAAAAAAGAACAACATATTTTGCTTATACCTGTAAATTCTGATATTTGTAAACCAATGTATTTCACACACCCCAAACAATGGCGACTTTATATATATATATATATATATATATACAGAGAGAGAGAGAGAGAGAGAGAGAGAGAGAGAGAGAGAGAGAGAGAGAGAGAGAGAGAGAGAGCGTGTGTGTGTTTGTTAGGATAGGGTTATAAGGTCTTTAACTAAGTAACAGAAAAGAGCAAAGACCAACAAGTTCTGTAAAATTCAACAAGATAAATTATTTACCTAGAGTACAAAGTTAAAATTTTAAAAGTACTTTGAGTTATGCGAGTTAAATACCAAATAGTCCTAAAAGATTAATTACAAGTTCAAATGTACAAAGTCCCAACTGAATTCCAGAGGTATTCCTAATATGTTCCAATATTGAATATGTTGACCTGCCTATAGTCTCGGATATGGTAATGCGCCAGTGGCCTGTAGTGGGGAGATGTGCTGACAGTCTTTTGATGCATCAGAACAATAAAGCCGAATATGTTCTTATCTGAAATCACTTGAATTTGAAATCAATGTTCCAGTCCAAAAATATTATAGAATGACCACTTTGTATTTCCAGTGAATAATAATTTGAATAAGTAATTACACCTAAATGAATTATTGAACACAACAACAAGACTTAATCCTGCCTCAGATGTTAAATGGAAGAATGGGCCATTTTCAAGTAAACAACATTATATAAAAAGGTAAGACACAAATGCAGAACCAAAAGTTCGTTTATAGAATATTCTAAGTTGTCACCAACATAGAATTTGTTACTAAAATTAAAATAAAAATTCGTGAAACATCAGGTTTACCCATGCGGAATTACAAACAGACCCCAAAAAAAGATATTTACCATCTCATATAATGATCATATTATTTAACTCACTCTCATAGAGAAATATTATCTATGTATTATTTGTTTACCAACGTAAACGTTACTGGTCAGGTACACAATGAACTTTATTTTTGATGAAAGGTCTAGTCAAAAATACAATTATACATAACATATAATCACAGAGAAAAAAACGAACAAGTAGGCAATAAATTACAGAACACCTTCCCTCACAAAAATGAAAGATTTATACACTAAAGCTTTCATGAAACTATTAGTCAAATATACATATGATTAAAACTTAAGTCTTGTAAATGACATAAATGTACATGAAGCAATCATATTTCTATTCACGCTAGAGTGCATCTGCAATTAGATTATATTTACCCTTGATGTGCTTGATGTCTATAACGTATTCTTGCAACATCAAGCTTAACCTTAATAATCTATGATTTTTGTTTCTTGCTAGTAAAAGTAAGCGGGATGTTATAATCGGAGATGGAGCTGAACATCAATGTGTTGCAAAGGCAATATCAATGACAAACATTCATTCTCGATTGTGGAATAATTTATCTGGTACTTTTAAATGACTGAAATTTGGACTTGAAAGAACTAGCGCACTCTCAATTATACCCTTTAACTTATCAAAAGCCTCCTGATATTTTTTTCTGACCGACGAAACTTGGTTTTCGTGCTTAACGAATTGGTCAGGTGTTCAGCAATCATGGAAACATTGGAGCAAAATTTCCGATAATATCCATCCATACTCAAAAAGAGCATCAATTATTTTTTTACTGATAGGCGCAGGGAATTCAGATATAGCCTTGACCTCAGCATCTATACGTTTAACTTGTCAGTGTCCCACGATATATTCTAGAAATGTAACACAAACACGGCCAAATTCACTTTCACTTAAATTAATGCTTAAATGTGCATCAGTGAGTCCACCAAATAATTAATGAATCGTCTCCGAGTGATCTTTCAAGTTGTCACAATAGATGTTGACGTCATCGATATAAGCGTCACAGTTATATAAACCAGATGTAATCATATTAATTAAAGGTTGGAAAGTACAAGCAGAACCTTTCATCCCAAAAGGCATAACTTTATACTGATACAATTCACATGCTTTCACGAATGTCGAAATTTCCTTTGCCTTTTCCGTCAGTGGAATTATCCAGAATCCTTACAAAAGATCAAGCTTGATGACACATATTGCATTTCCAATTTTGTCAATGCAGTCATCGGTATTTGGCAGTGGAAACGAATCTGTTGTGGTCACACTGTTCACTTTTCTGTAGTCGGTTCACTTGCTGGAAGTATTATCTGGTTTCGATATAAGAATACATGCTGAACTGCATTCACTTTTACTCGGTTCTATGAAATCAATCTTCAGCCAATACTGAATTTTTACTTTTTTTTTAAACATTCCTGTTTGAGAGGATTCATGATGTACGGATGCTGTTTCACGGGTTTGGATTCTACAATTTCAATGGCGTTGGGACATTTTATTTGATCGAGTTGGAGCATCTGGAAACAAGTGTTCATATTTAAATAATAACTGTTTTAGTTCCCGCTTTTCTTGTTGTCGCAGATGAAAAAGTGTTTCGTCCAGATTATTCAATATTTCTGAATTCCAAAGGTTGTTAACACCAAAAGTCACTACAGTCCGATTTCATCCTGTCGCTTTAATCATCACAGTGACTCATTTAACATATGTATATCTCATGAGTATTAATAATGTAAGGTAAATCACTTATTTCTTTATAACTTTATAAGGACCATAATACTTAGCCTGAAGAGGACTTTGATGTATGGGCAAGAAAGCCAGAACTCTATCACCATACTGAAAACTTCCATCCTTTTTACTTTTTTTTCATACCTTAATTTCATTTCTTATCAGGTCTTAGGTAAGGGAGTGACACTGTCTACCATTTGTTACGTATATGTAATTAAATTATTTGTGTGTTAGTTTTAAAATTCTTTTTATTTTATTTTTGTTTCATTACATTTTATTGTAAGGATAATATTTTACTGGATTTGACATTTTCCCCAGTAAATTTAGTCAAGTTCTGTTAGCCTGATTAAAACGTAGTAGATTGCTACATTTTATTTTTAGCTAACCTAGTTCTTGACCTTGGTTCCGATTTTGTAAACATTGAGTGAAAATGATTGGTCGTTACCAAGGTCATGTTCAGTCCCCGTGTTAGTCTGTTGTAAACAGTTTTATATTTAAATTGATTTTCAGTGTAAGAATCTAATTCTTAGATAGGGCTATTCTAGCTATCGTGCAAATTGGCATTTTTTTTTTTTTACTGCCCTGTTCAAGTTAAGTGACCACGTGAGCCATCATGTGATCTAAAATCGCTGGTTAAAGCAGACATTTTCTAGTGGATTTGATCAGTCGTAAATATATACCTTCGGGCTCAAGGTATTTGTCTTGTTGTTGCCATTTGAATTGATTATTTTATTTAAAATAATTTATTCACCATGAAAAATACTCTTCTTTAACGAAATTCTTGCACAAAAACATTCACTAAATTATTTGGAATTCAGAAGCCGGAATTATGTTCTTGGTGACTCAACAAAGAACTGTTGACACATCAACACAAACTGATTATAGAGGACGTCATTGGAACTTCATCGGGATTCGAACTTCGATTCATTTGGGACTTTTTTAGTGATAGGACTAATATTTTTAAATTCTCGGATTAATTTTTGGATTATATTCACAAACCGTAAGTCCTTTTTCATATTTTTACCTTGTTTTCTAGGGAAATAAATTATTTTGTTAAATTTACAAAGCTTGTTGGCTTCACTCTTTTCTTTTGTTACTTTTGTATGAGCCTACACGTAACACATTAATCTGCTAAATGGTTCGTCAATGCAGGAATAGGTTGCAGATGATCCTTAGGTTACTTCTGATTAGGTTTTCCTTCCATTTGACAAGTGTAACAATATCTAAAGTATTTACAGGCGTCACTATTAATTTTCGGCCAATATAAATGATTAAAGACCTTGTAATAAGTCTTACTGGTCTCTAATTGACCAGCCAAAGTAGTTTCATGGACTAGAGAAAGTATTTCCTATCTATACGACTTAGGACCAACAATTTTATAGCCCACTGATCACTCGTCACCAGCGGTTACCCCTAGGTGGTCTCCATTTTCTCATAAGGACCCCATTTTTAACAACAACAACCCCAACAAACAGGTATTTATGTGGCTTCAGTCTAGCCGAGAGCCCCCTGAATCAAACAGGGGTTCCAGGATATTGATCCTGTTCGACTATAAGTGATTCACGCTTGCCACTCGGGTTAAATAAAGAGAATGAGTAGAAAAAAGAGTATCACTGTGATCAATAAGTTTTGCTTGATCCATATCAGTAACAAAGGTGACCTCATCAAAAGCCTGACCAATAAATGTGTCAACCAAAGTTGTAATTTCTAGATCAACATCATTCTAAAGAGCTTTCTTAGGCATTGCTCGAGTAACTGCACAAGATGTGTATAAATCAGGATTTCTTGTTCAATAGGATCGACTTTCTGATCCAAACAAGGCTTGTCAGTTACAAATGGATTAACCACAACATTATCTCCAGCTTTTTCATTGCCTAGTAATGGATGAATACCCTCAATGGGTAAAGACGTCACTGTTTCTACAATCACGGATCTTGAGACTAAATCTAAATTTACACAATAGAAAGGAACTTTTATAAAGCCCGTCTCTTCTTCCTGAAATAAGACTACTTTTATTACAAGAAGACTTCTCAGAAAAAAGACAATAAAAAGGAACTCTCAGAAGCGCCTGTGTACCTTTAAATTTTAATAGGGAGACCATTGGCAGAATCACAACTAAGTGATATAGAACCCTATAGAACCCTTCGACATGAATGGTTCATAATTCTCTATAATAAAATCAGACTGGGGTCTGTTTGACACAACAAATGTATTGATTCCTATACATGACCGTGTTCTTGACTTCTTAGAAATATGAGTATTTGGAATAGCTCTGTCTTGATTCTGTTGCTTATTTATCAATCTGCAGCAATCAGAAATAATGCACCCTTTCTACTTGCAATAGGTACACGTAAAAAGCGATAAAGAGTTCCGAACACTCTTATCAGACATTTGATTCCTAAACGTTGTGCCAGTTTGAGATTTGGAAGTGATCGCATGAGACTGAAATGGTGTTTAACCAATAAACTGCTGATTGGAAGACGTAATGACAAACGAACATGTGTGAGTCAAGGAATAATCGACAGCCGTACGAACAGCATTTTTTTCACCTGTTGCTCATCAAGATATGTCTTAACTTCACCATGGACGCAATTCCTCAACTCTTCTGTTTGTCTACATATTTTCAACGGTTCTTCTTTTGCCTCAAGCTGAAGTTTTCTAGCCTCAACGTTTAGGTTCATTCTCCAATAAGTCCAAACCTAGCTCCGAATAACAAAAGTACAAAGACTCTAGAACCATTAAATCCTCCTACAGAAAGATCATATTGTCTGGAAAGCTGAAGCAATTCATTTCTCAAGGTCTCTAGCCATTCCTGGGTAGGATTTAAAATAATGTTCTCAGGTTAAGATGGCATTGTGAATGCTCGTTAATTTCACTAATGATTTCTCAAATATGTAACATTAAAATAACTGGGACTTAAAACATTTAAAACAAGGTTTACTGAAATATTTTAAAGAAATTCGAATCCAATGGACGAGGCCTCCAATTTCATGTTACCACCTTGTGGTCTTAAACTAAGAAACAGAAAAGATCGAAAATCAGAAAGCTTTGTAAAATTCAACAAATAATTTATTTTCTTAGAATCTAAAGTGAAAATTTAAAAGGAACTTACAGCATAATGAATTAAATCTCAGATAGTCCAAAAAGTTCTATCACAAGTTCAATGTATAACGTTCCAATTGAATTCAAGTGGTATTTCAAATTTGTTCCAATATTGAATGTGTTGATGTGCCTGTAGTCTCGAAAGTGGTAATTTACCAATGACTGAGAGTGTGATGACGTGCTAACAGTCTTTAGATATATCACAATAATATCATTCAAAACTGTTCTTCTTTGAATTCTCTATAATTCCAAAGTTAGTCCAATAATAGTATTGATAAGCACTTTGTATTTCCATTGTATAATAATTAAATAATTCCACCTAAATGAAAAACTGAACACAACAATACGACTAAATCTACTTCAAGATGTTAAGAAAAAAATAAATAATTCCAATGTAAATTAGATGATATACCCATCTATTTGACCTAGGTCGCAATTATCATTTTTTGAAAATATTCTGTCACTTAATGAAAAGTTTCATTTTATAAGTTCCTAGGGTCAGAATCGATGCAATAAACATGCTTACGTTAATAATGGTCTGAATATTTAGTCTACACTCTTAGCGAAAATTTTAGCTATGTATTTTACT
>JAECUM010057484.1:0-18154 GCA_016617855.1 Megalonaias nervosa
TGTGTGTGTGTGTGTGTGTGTGTGTGTGTGTGTGTGTGTGTATATACTTCTAGTGGAAATAACGATTGTCAAGGACACGATTCTTAAAGCTAAATTACAAAAAAAGAGGTTCATTCGAGCTTCTACGTAATTCTCTTCAGACAATTCAATCGCTACCACAATCTAATTGCGTCATAACATATTCGTCCGATAAATATTGCGAAACCTGTTTTTCGACTTTTAGTATTAACATTGTACGCAGGGTTGTCTTTTAAGAGGACATTGGGTAGCTGTTGAGTAAATTACTCAAGCGTTTCCCTGACTATCATTTTAACTCGTTATCGTTTATTACTACCATTTTAGTATATAATAGATCAAGGAGAGTACACAGCCCGGATAAACAAGGAATGTATACAACCCGTATAAACAAGGAAACTATACAATTAGTATAAATATATCACTATAGCATTTACATTCCAAGCAAATAGATTAATAATGTTATCAGGGTTTAGCAAAATTACAACTCTCTGAATGTTTTGTGGACTGGATAGTAACAAAATACTCACAATGCGGATTATGATGTATCCTAGACTGGCATTTCTCATGCACCTATCAAACTGATCGTTTATATGTCTCTCTCTTCCCTCAGATTACAAATCTGTGTTCATGTCATTATAGTCGTTGTCATAATCTAAGCCCGATTATCGCTTTTCTCTAAACACTTTGTCTCTGTCATATCGTGACTGAAGCCGATATATTATCTTACAACTTTATCAACATACAACACGTAGCCAAATATAATCCACACGTTTTTCAGTTCTCTGCTTTAAGTTTCGGATGTTCTTTGTAGAGAAATGTCGTATTGTTGTGGAGTTTAAGTCTATTTTCTAGATCTGTTCTTATTCACGATCGTGTATATCTGCTATTGATGTTTCCAAGGAATTACCTAACAGTTTTGAGCGACGTTACACCATAAAGGGGTATTTACCCCCTTAATCCCAGTTGGTTTAATGCATGTTTTGCTCTGGTCCTGCCATTCTTGGCTTCGTTCTCATACGTTTGCACTTGCTAAAGTGTAGGTTTGCTGGTTTATTTGTGGGGGGAGGGATTTTTGTTTTCTGAGAACTTTTCATGTGTCTGGATATGTATGATTCCGTATGTAATGACAAATATTTCACGGACGACCAGGTAGTCGCGTTAATAACTCCTAGAAGGTGCCATCTGCTGGGAAACAGGAGAATTTCCGCGTGTTTATCGTTTCATTACTTTCCTCATCTAGGGGGATTGTTTGTCCTTGATGGCATTTGAAACACCTTAATATATAGTTTCTAAATAGTTATTTTCATAATTTCTAGACGAGTAATGACTATTTATAAGTTTATCGTCAAAAGTCAGCTAAAATATTTCAAAGTTACATTTGACATTTGAAATGCAGTTAGGGTACACCTTCTATTTGTTCATTAATTACAATATCTCCGCATTTCATCAAAATATTATTAGACTTTGATCCCAGGTTTCTAGGTCTGCCGTTATAGAAAGACTCCCGGAGATTTTTGACACATGGTGTTGTATAGAACTTTCAGAAATTCGTCTGTTATGATTCCATGTAAACCTCGAGCTGTTATGTCCACATCAGGGTGATATTTGACCCATCAGAAGACTACAGCTGAGAGTATACGAGGGTCTGGTAACACTGTGTTGAAGTAGATATTCGTAGATATTCGTCAAGAAGTGGAAAAAGATCACCATCAATGCTAGCATCCATCCAAGTTGTCTTACATCCAATCAATAGATTCCGAAACCTCATCATTGTTGTCAGAATCGATTAATTATATACTATGATAAATCTGATCTGAAGCACAAAACGGCAAAGACGGTTAAGAATCCGTTTGGTTAAAAGATGAGTCCCTCAAACTGAATTTCATCTCAACCGACAATCGATGCTGGTATTCTCAATGTATAATAAACCTCAAGTATAGTAGTGATATAAAATCAAGATGCTTTTTATCATTTCTCAGTATTCACACTGCACCCCAAAGAACCTTTAGTACCGTTTTTAAAACAAACAGAAAACACGACACAAAAAACACATATGATTCAACCTCGCGGTCCTTTTAGATGTGACATTTAGGTCTATCAAAGCCATCTGCACCAGACGTGAAAACAAGTTGCCCGTTTAGTAAGGTAATGTCAGATTTTTCCTCTCCGTCTTTGATTAGTATTCCTTAGATCTTGCTCCAAAACGTTACTAAACCTGGTTGTGCGGGCACGTCTGCAATTTGTTCATCCACATGTTGTATCATCCCATCATTAGCTGTATAAACATATTTTTGATGAACGCAACGAAACATAAGCGTCTTTCTTTCCCCATTTTCAGTGACCTAAATCAGGTGCTTTGCGACATAGCCTTTGAGCTAGACAAAAATATCTTTCATTTCAATGCTAGACATTTGAAGTTTATAATGTTGATTTAAAAATAAAAGAAATTATAAGTTCATCTGAACCAACACTAAGAACACTAAACCCAGAATAACACGACTAGTTCAGTCAAACAAATCAGTTGTGGTGCTAATCTGCTCAGATCCACGCCCGTACAGTGTCGTGGGGCTGAGAAACGTTAGTATAAGTTAAAAACATTTTTGCATAATAGTCAACGTAATTTAATGTGAAATCAATACGTGTTTGCCGAGTTGGTGAACGCTCAAGTGCATCCAATGCGCCAACAACAGGATCACCATATGTTGGTCTATCCAACCGCGTTTGTACTGGTATGGTCGAACACAACAATGGTTGTGGTACGAGTAAGGTGCTAGTGCCCTTTGTTAAATTAACAATTTCAGTTGCTGATGCAAGTCCAAACGAGTCAAAATACAATTGATGTTGAGGTGTCAGTCCCTAACGCAGCAGCTTTCGCAATCGCTGATGCTGCTGATGCTAAAAATGCTGGAATCGCTGCAAGGAATGGAAATATTCCTCAGGTGTTTTGCATTAATGTCAACTCTGACTTTAATAATTTCAGCGTCACCGATGTGTTATTGTGTTTGGCCGCATTAAAATGAGCGAGTTGTGTTTGGGTGAACCATGCGGAGAAAATTAGAGTAAATTGTGTTTAGATAAAAGTTTCAATGTGACCCAACATTTGGTATTTATTGCTTTTGTTTATTTTTGCAAGTTGATTTTCACTAAGGCCGACCTTCTCTTCGTAATAGGATATTATTTAAATACGTAATAGGTTCACGTATGTGTTTTCCACAGGTGGATCGCTGATTCTCATTGGGCCACCAGCACCATCCAGAAACAAAGACATGTCGGAAAGTATCACATCATAACATCTGCATTTAGCACCAGCCGCTCCTAACCGTGAATGAAATTACATGTCAATTACAGATTACATGAAATATTCCAACTGTTCCAATGAACAGTGACAAATCTAGTACGATGTCAAAGTTTTCATGGCGGTCCGTATAAGACCACAAATTGTGACATGTACGTGCGTTATCGTTGGTTTTAAAGTTAAGCTGAATTACATCAGACGATTCTGATGACTGATAAACCGAATCGAAGCTTCAGTCACTTCTAAGTCATAAAATATTAGTTTGTTTTGAAATTGCTGATTTTCTCAATTTGTATGTTCAAATGGTATAAATACACGATTTAGTGCTGTAAAGCCATGTTGGGTACTTATTCAGCTAGTAAATTGTTCTTCAATAACAGTTAGTTAATGTGCGTCAGTGTTATACGCGAGAAAGGAGAGTGTTGGAGTGGTTTCAGGTTGCATATACGATAACAAAGGCGATTTTCTGGTCAGTGAAGGGGATAACATAGGCATTCACCATCGTAATGTTTTTAATACATCGCTACAATTGGCGGCAGCTGCACCGCGCGAAACTGCATCATTGGAGTTGTTTATACGGGTTAATGTGACTGCGTTTTTCACCCCAAACATATCATTGGTAACTCTACAAAACCCAATATGTGACGATTGAGATGAATTGAACAAGAAAGATTCTCCATGGGGTTGTCTTTTGCGTTGAGCAAATACACAATTACAAAGTACCCCTAGTGCCTACAACTATTGTCTGTACATCTGCATCAGTATTGCCTGCAAATTTGTTAGGTAGACTAATTGAGTACTGTTGAGACTCCTCATTGTCAGATGTATCAGTGATTGATAAACATCATCGTTGGACCAGCTGATCTCGCGTTATCCTCCCAGTATCTAGTAATTCCAATAATCGTCATGGCGACATCAATGCTGTAAAGAACTGATTCGATTTATTTTCCATTGACAGCATAGCGTGCACTTTTGAGCAACGCCATCATATTATTGTTAACTAATCCAATTGTGGTATTGATAGAATAATCGGTACCGCCAGAATCATTTTGTACGTACACGTTTTCCCTCAACTTTCGAGCAAGCGTCACATCGAAGAAAAAATCTAGACATGTACTGCACTTGTAATTCTATCTTTAATTGATTGGGATCCTGGCCGGGTATAAGTAATACTGGAAATATCTTTTACTTCGATCCACCAACACAGGAGCGCCCAGGTCAATACAGTATCAGATAAGTTTGAACTGAGCCATTGTTTATGCATTATTGATGGTGTTTAATACTTATTGCGAGACAACTGTAATCCACTTCCCATTGTCAGATTTGCAATCACAGAGTCTGAAAATCCCACTAGTGTTTACAATCGATCTGCAAGGTAGTTCGGGTCAAAAAGTAAATAAAGTTCTTGCCCTAGTTTAAGCTGTGCATCTTGTTCAACTTTAGCAGCCAACTCTTTGTGTCTTGGTGTGAAAAGTCTTTGTTATTCCAGTGTGGGTACAACAGATCTTTGGGATATACGTTTTGTTGTCATAATGTCATAATTCTTGTGGTCGTAGCATACGATTGACTGTACTGATGTTTGGGTTCGCGGGCATCGTGTTGCTCTTGATTTAACCGCATTTGTTGTTCCTGATATTCACGTTGTTCTTCTTCCATTCCTTCCTTTGTAACATCTTCAGGGTTTCGGTTTCAAGGTAGTTAATGCCCTTGTAATTGCATTCACTGGTTCGGGTGTATCCAGTGGAGAACATTCTGTCCGTAATGTTGCACCTTCTGCAGCTCCTCTGCTTGTAAATTCATTAAGCATTTGTATATAATGAGCCCACAGTTAACCCGTACATTGTTTCTTTCCAGTAAAAACCATAAATACCATTTCAGGCCATGTGTTCATCATGTGTCTTTGATACGATGTTGTCATGTACTCTCTCGACTTGTAGGATCTGAGAGGCGCAACTTTGATAGGATTTGTGAGGATGGACTGGTGATTTGTTTCGTAAACGTTTTGAGGCGGTGTTTGCATCTTCAACATTTATACATGTTGCACAAGTGGTATCCTAGCAACTGCCTTTCTAACGTCTTCTTACGTACATGGGTGCATATTTTAAGTGCGCCAGCGCTTCTCCAACAATTTCACCATTATCCTCTTTGACTTCTTCATTTGCCTGTAATAATGTCTGCAGTTGCCTGTGTTACTTTTTTATATTCTTCCTGCATTTAGCTATCTTACGAACTTGGGCCAGTTATTATTCTATTCCAATAAGCACACCGATCTGTCTCACTATTGCTCTTGTAGCCATTTTAATGTCCTCGCCACTTTCAGTAATTTAATTTGTGTCTTTAATCAGCGGTGAAAATATTTATTCGAAGCCCGATGTGAGGTCTTCTCATGTACTTTTTCGCTACTGTAAGACATATTTGACTTGTATGCGATATTCTATAGCATTATCACTGGCAGACAGTTGATATGATTGTTATGATTGTTAAATACGTGCACTCCAAACTAGCACGGTATTTACCTCTGCAAGTTCCGCTCAAATCAACAGTGAGAAAACTATACGGATCCTTTGCGATCCGCACAAAGATCTCACGATATTCACCCAAACGTGTGGTCAGCGGCACACCAAGTCCAATGAATATTTCCACGTCAATGCCAGGAAATATCAATGACATATCAAAGTTGTCTAGTTTCACTTTAGGCACATGTGAGTATCGCTGAGATATATAAATGGCGTCGGTGGTTTTGTGTCGACCTCACAAAAACACTTGTGCGTGATTGACTGGATCTCAGTCATAAAATCATCTAGCACGACCAGATTGTTTCCGCTTCCATCCAAATATAACTAATGGTAAGTTATTCACCAATGATGAAAAGAAATTGACAGTAGAAGTTTTACTTCTCAACGACCTAGTTTTCTCTTAACGTTTTTTGTAAGTCTTTTAAAACATCATAACACGGCTGATCTTGAAGCGATTGCACAATCACATATATTCCAACCGTTCCCATCTCAACCATCGAGAAATCATATTAAAAAACAATTGATTTTTTTTGTTTTTTTTTTCGGATCAAGCTAAACCAGTGGTCTGTGCACGAACTGAGATTGGAAATATATCACCATCACCATGCTTTGCTGTTTTAGATGTTGCCTGCCAGTGAAGTCAATGACGGCGAAATCACTGAAAGCATTTGCTATTTTCATTTTTGGTGATGCCGTTGATTAATTCCGTGTTGTATAACAACAATCTTGTCTTCACACTGAGTAAGATGTTGCTCAGAAAACACGTACCGGAAATTCTAACCCCATGTCCAGTACGTAATGGAATTTATGTTCGATGTGGAGCAAAGTAGTTCACGTTTCTTCAAAACTACGTCGGTAGTGATATCATGGCGGCATTAACAAAGTTGCCGGGGACACCGTGGAGTAAATATCCCGGTGAAAAATACATTCCTGGATGCAATTACTGTGGGCCTGTGCACGGCTGGATATACAGCTCGATTTTCCGAACAAGCCATAACTTGGCAAATAAACCAGTAAATCGAGCTGATGCTGCATGTTACCGACAAGACCTTGCATACAAAGCAGCAAACGATATCCGTGAACATCAAAGCGCCGAACTGAATCTCACCCATGACATGAATTCGATTAATCCGAAGAGAACCGCAACGTGAATCGCCAAAGAGAGTATGAAGGCATATGGTCTCTCTGAGGACAGAGCCAACTCATAGGAGGCTTCCTTTAATACTAATTATAATGATATAAACAAACGGCTGATTCAAAAAGGCAGACATTATCAAAAATGTTATACAGTCTGAGAGAGTATTGGAGAGTATAATTCGACGTGGAAACGTTAGCTAGTGTCGCAAATATCACTCATAGGGTTGCATGAACATTGTTGGCAAAATAATCGCTGTGGAAACTTTATCTACCAATACCAAAAAAAAAAAGATGCAATATGGGTGGTTTGGTGTCCAAATATATAGTGATGTCCATCAGTCTGACCTCTTTCTTGCCCTTGTTTGACAAGCTCGTGAATAACATTCTTTCCGCACCTACATGTACACGTTAACCATTATAAATGCTGCAAGCCGAAAGAAAGACGCTGAGCCGTTGGCGTCAAAAGATTCTGCAAGTGTCGAAGATTGGAATATATTAATAAACGTTCGTTACTAACGTGGCCATAATAAATACGAGTGAACAACAAATTTCTTGGAATTGTTGCTGCGCTGTTAACAAAACACCGTGTGCAATCTCGTATTGGACATATCAACATTCATCCTGATCAAGCTATTAAGGACCGTTTTAATCGTACACATGCGGAACGATTATTTGGTCATCAGCACGCACAAGAATTGCTGATGAAGCCTAAGCGGTCTCACAAATGGGTTAAATTTATAGCGCAGCTAAACAGTGAAGTTACACGCACCATTGTTTTAAAACTAGCTGATGCGATGCAACAAAAGTCTATCACATTTACTCAGAAAATAGTCTCATGGCCGCCATTGATGTAGCCACTCAGAAGCAAGTTTGTGTGGTATCTGATTGCACCTGGAGAGTTGGTCTGCCGATATATCTATATCTGAACGGATGGATTCTCCAAGACAACCAACAAGTTCCCGTTTGGGGCCTATTAATGAACATGCGGCAATAACACCAAGCCCAGCATTTGTGTGAACGGAAATGCAAGTTTTTCTAGTATGGTACTGCTGCCATGATATGTTTTAACACGTTAACGTGCATTGGCTTAAGTAGATTCACAACAGCATGATGGCAAAGCGTTTAGGTGGTCATCACATCTGGGAGTATTCCTCTCTTGGCGTCAAGTGGGGACACACTCATTTTAGTGAATTGGAAACCACCCATGCGATGTTTCTGGCGTCGTATAACATTTGTGGTTGTATGAATTCATGTCGGGCTCGAAGACATTCCGCGGACATGTCTGTCTTGCCCGAGACCATTTTGCACAATAGCCTGTGGAACACCTTTTTCCATTCTAATGCTCTTGGAGCCACTAAAAACAATCGAGTACATTTTAGGTCGCAGTCCCACATACTCAACGACTGTTGTACCAGAACATTCTTCGTTCAACTTAACAATAAACCTTTTATTGGTCTTACTAAACAACTTGTGTTCTTTCGGATACTCGATGGTATCAAATTCATTGGCCAAACATGGTTGTGCCATGTCATCGTACATATCATTAGTTGTAATGTGCATCAGCAACGAGTCAGTGTTGGTGTGCAGCATCTTGACCCAGTCTTCGTCAAACGGTTTGATTCTGTTTGTAAAATGCATACATGCACAGCTCCGACACGTCAATCACGGTATAACAAACGAAGAGTGAATTTGTTAGCTTGAGTTTTGATCTTTTTACTGTGAATAACAAGTAGTCCACCATCAATGATTTATTTTATTTCAAAGGCCCGGTCAGCGATGAGTTTGTCTTGTTCACTATGATAGAAAAGATCTACTCAGATTCGTTTACGCTGTTTCTCAGTGGTTTATCCGAACAATGCTTTGCTCATAGGTTTGAAAATTCCTTGTCACAACTGTTACGTATATGTAATTAAATTACTTGTGTGTTAGTTTTAAATGTTTTATTGTATTTTATTTTCATTACATGTTATGATAACTTTATTCACTGGATTTTACTTTTTTCCACAAAATTCAGTTTTCTTTTTTGACCTGATTAAATCGGTGTAGTGTTCCTACATTATATTTTTAGCTCACCTAGTTCCTGACCTTAGTTCTGAATTGGTAAACAATGAGTGAAAATCTTTGGTCTTAATCAAGGTCATTCTTGGCTTGCATCAGCTTTTTTTAAATTCTTTTCCAGTGTGGGAATCATTGAATCTTAGCTATACGTGCTAATTGACATATTATTTTACTGCGTTGTTCGAGCTAAGTGGCCACGTGACTTCACCATGTGATCTAAATTTGAGGGTTAAAACAGATGTTTTTAGTGTTTTCAGTCAGTCGTATTTCATACCCTTTGGAGCTCAAAGATATTTTGTGCTGTGACCAATTCAGTTCAAATTGTTATTTAAAATAATTTATTTTTCCTGGAAATATAAGTGCTTTTCATCAAAATTCTTGGACAAATACATTTTTGGAAATTCTTAGGAATTCTAAAGCCGGAACATTATTCTTGATTCATAAAATTCAACCAGGAAGTATTGACACATCAGTACAATACTGCATTCATCTGACGTCATCGTCCTCCATCTTGGAACTTCATCGGGATTCAAACTTTGATTCGATTAGAACTTTTTAGTGATAGAACTTATATTTTTAAATTCTAGGATTAGTTTTTGGATTAGATTCACAAACCGTAAGTCCTTTTTCATATTGTTACATTGTTTTCTAGAGAAATAAATTATTTTATTAAATTTACAAAGCTTGTTGGCTTCACTCTTTTCTTTATTACTTTTGTACGAGCCTACACGTAACACAACTCATTTGTGGTTGTTGTTCTTATATTTATATTCATCTGAATATACGGTGCCATGCAAGCGTGCTGGCGAAATTGAAGCACTCGATGTATATTTTCACTCGACATTTTAATACGCATACGCAATCACATATACAGTTGGAGTGTATAATTGTGCTTCGTCCTAAGACATGGTACAATTTTGATACATTCAGTGTATTTAGGTCAAGATTCATCAACGATCTCACACTGATACGGAGAGAACCACGAACCAGCCACCAACAAAGCTTCTGGTGCCAGTAGATAATCGTTGTGAACACATGTAAATGTTCTTGGCAGTCTAGATCAATGTCATAGAAACATCCATATAATATGTTGATGTTACAGTCAGTTATACGTTTTTGTGTGTCAGTCTTTGTGGAATCAGTCCACTGAAACCTATCATCCGGCAACGATCGTACCCGTCTACGTTTTAGTTGTTTGCATTCGGATATATGTGATTCGCCATATAAATCCCGCCAAGAACTGATTGCCTGATGCACTGATGCTAGTCAATGTCAGTGAGCAATACCAGCTCAGTTTTGTATTTGGACACAAACGCTTCCCAAGACATGACTGAGATGAGACGTAATGTGCAGTATCTAGCTTGTACACGTACATAGCAGTGTAACGAAATGTCTCAAACACATCAGCGAGTAATAAGACATCAGTGCGCAGATACAAATTCTGTGATAGTCATGTATGTTTTGACATTCGAATGCCGGCCAAACTTTACGTGCTCGTAATATTTTTCTGAGATATCTTTACCTGACAGCGATGAATAAAACTCTTCGATGGGTGGTAACTGAGTTTTGGAAAATTTTTCCGAGTCACTCATCCACTCGTACGGATACAAACCTTTTCTCGTAAAGAAATATGTGCCTGTTGGACAGTATTGACTAGTGATTGCAAAGTTTCCCTCCGTTATATTGCTTACAAACTTGTCCAAAGAGGAATTCGGAAACTGTAACAAATAAATGAGCTGCAGGTATCCCCACACCAAAAGTAAAGTATTTTTGCATGTTGTTGGGGTCCACATTCATTGATGAGTTTCATGCCGTTTCTACTGCTTGCATTATTAAGTCAGCCTCATACAGCCACAGGCTATGAAGCAGTACATGGACTTTTGTTTTATTTGGGTAAATTCTCAATTGTAGATTGCAAGCGTTGTGTGTGGCTCCTCTGTACTCGCCCGTGATGTGACGGTGATCATGGACTTTAGAGCTCTAGTAGAAGGCCTTTGCCCTTTTCCAAAGGGACTAGCATAAATCTAACAATGAGTGGCTGCGGAAAATTCACGAATTGTATAACCGGTTACAAACATGAATGATTCTGTTGAATCTATTTCACTGTATCTTGATTCGATTTAAGAAACTAATCAACTGAATCCTTACTACGATACAACAATGGTGGTTCTGTATGCCCATCACACGCAACTGCTTTATAGAAAAGCCCGCAAGGGACGTGTTTAGCGATATGTATTTTTTGTGTCTTGTTGGAAGAGGAGCTTTCCACTGAAACGTTGAGCCATTCAAATTTAGCGTAGATGGTATAAGAAACTGTCATCTTTCTTTTCTCTATTTTGAGAATGGTTTGCCTGGTTCTGTCAATATTATCCGTTGCAATTTTTCACTAATGCCACCACATTGAAGGACATGGTCGGTTGGCAGATGTTGGGCGTTAAATACATATATGCAACATCTGCATGAATATTTTCTTACCCTTGCATATGCCGTGTAGTTAAAGCAACAACAAATCAATCCATGTGGGGATAGCCCAAGCGGATAAAAGCCCTTATTATAAGTGAACAATATTAACAGCTATACATGGGTTAAATTTTTCAGATTTGTTCAGTGTGGATTTGATAACCTGCACAGAAAATCTGATCTCACCAATGTTGAGTTCACCCAGGTGCTGCCGGTATTTTTGAGGAATGGCTTTTTTGTCACTAGCTCGATGTATTGCCGTCAAAACTGTCTTTCAGATCATCTGTTGTCAAAATGTTTTACGTTTATCACTCAAATTGACGGGACCCACACTGCTGTTGGTATGTAGCTGGATCGAGGAAATGCTTGATATGGAAAGATATGTGCCCCGACTTCCGTACAACTTTCGAGAGTCCTACCCAATCCAGATTTTATGCATTTCTCCAACGTCTTGAGAATCGTTTCAATACCTTTATCAATTTCGTCCTTGATGGATCTGGTGTCGTTACGGTTCAGGATTGTACGAGCGCCTATGTGAACCTACTGTTTAATAGTTTTGAATCATTTCTTGTCCCGATTAAGCAACATAACCAGACTCTCACTAAGGACAATATCTTCTCCAGAGTCGTCAAAAGTTTTGTAACAGTGATGTGATTCCAAGCATCATGTTTATTAACAGTTGTCGAGCATCTACACCACTTAGAAAATCAACATCGCTAGACACACAGCGATCTCTCGTTTCTTTCTGCCAGACTGGGCATTGATACCACTTGCCGCTGTTTTATATCCTCCTCCACATCAATTGGTACAGTGTTTTCATTTCACAACTTTATGCTAACTCACAATTTTAAATCAGACTTTCTTAAATAAAACGACTTGTTCTTTTTGGCATCTACAGAAAATGTTTGCAGCGTAGCATAAATCCATAAATTGGTAAATTTCCTGAACAGTTCTTGGGTCATTGGTTCAAGTGTTATATCCCGAACTTGATTCTCTACTTGCGTCTATACTCTTCTATCTGTTTATAATCAAATTTGTATATCCACTGAAGACTAATAAGTTCGGATACCATTCCTCTATAATACCCCCAAAACATATGTTTACTTGATGGGCTCTCGCGTGTCTTAACCACAACAGATAGACCATTGGCTAAAAGTATCAAACTTTCCACTCACTTTAGACGCTTTAGACGAAATGGGCGATTTAGTCTGAGATTCAACTTTTTCTTTCACTATACTATATAAATTATTCTTCTTTTTCTTTTTCATAACCCTGTTCTAGTCTATTCTGTTCTATTTCTAAGGTCACTCCCAAGTTAATTACGTTATCAGTGTGCGGCAGTTATGTCTCTAAAATCGGATATAGTATCTCTTCGGCCTCATTGATAAACTGATATGATTCACTCAAACGATAGAAAAATTAGTGTTGCTCGGCCACTCGTTTTATATTCCATTGATTTGATCAATTCATATAAGTTTAGTTACCGCCATAAACTCCTCTAGAATATTTTGGTAGTCAATCTGATTTGTTACATTATATACCACAGTAATCATTTAATATAAAACAAATTTCTCCGTTGAAGCTATGAAATTTTGGCAAGGAACTAATTGTAACCATAAACCATGTGAAGATTTACGGTCAACTAACGCGAGCAGTCCATATCAGTTTCAGATACAATTCAAAAGATTATGCGTGCCACGTTTCAACTACTGAAGTTGATTGTACAGCATCAAATTGCTTTTCCCTTTTCACATTGCCCCGGCTAGACTAGACAGTCTCCTGCGTATTAAAGAAACCTTTTCTCCGAATAGCTCTACGCTTCAGCTCTCATGTCCACTGTTCTGTGTGGAGAGAATAAATGACAACCATGTATTTTCGGTCACGCAATTGTTTGACCCGTTCTATAATGGGCAAATATCTGACAATACGCTAATTAAAATCAATATTTGACAACATTTTTAAGCATATTCACACATAGCTCCGTTTAATGGTAAGCACCGTTAGTCATTAAATAGTAATTTTAGGTAAAATGGTTATTTCGCCAGCGTGATCACTAGAAGTAATTCCGTTACTTGTCGATTTAGCAAAACAGATTTTGTTATAGCTCCGTGCAGATATTATAGCTTGTATCACATCTGCTTTGAATTAGGCACGCCGAAACAATTACACTGCTAAATAAATTCAATATCGCTGACGTTTCTGGCACGTAAAATGAGCCATATTAATTTCAGCTGCATCGAATTGTAACTGAATAAAGTATTATACAGATGTATAGCTTGGGCACGTACTGATCGATTCAGCACTGTTGTTTGCCATACCGTATATAGCCAAGAGAACGTGTCTGTATTTTGGTACCTTTTGTGCATCATTAATGTGAATAGTCCAATGCTTGCATATTGTATGTGGCTTGATTGGCAAGCCATGGTGGATATCGGCTGTTGACACTGGTGAGGAAATTAAATTCCCTTGTTTGAAACAGCTACAATAACTACAAGTCAGTAAACAAAACCCGTGATATGTTTCAGCTTAACGACTTTACCTTAAATTTCTAGGAGAGTTCAGCGATAGCGGAAGACATCTTTGTTTCTTATTTCTTGGTTGCTGGAGACTACACTATAATGGACATACATCATTTGTCTGCATATGAATAAGAGGTTAGAAACAGTTAGAGCCTTCTTGTTTTTAATTTTCAAGAAATTGCAAACATAATCCATTTTCCATTTAAGCACAGCAAATTAACAAAGATAAAGCATGCAGTCTGCCACGAACGAGTCAATACATTTACCTGTTTATATCAGAACTGTCCAAGTTTCTTATGAGAACACTGCCACAACGATTATCTACATATCTTATATATCGATCATTAGATCAACCTTAAAAACAAACCTGATATCCATTACCTGGACATGCGCTAAGGTGGCATGACTCTGCATTTGAAGCCGTGCCATTGCATGTTGCTCCTCTTGAAGAGGGGGTAGGATTGCTGCATGTTCTTGTTCGGATTTTAGTAGCAGACGAACCACAAGTGGCTGTGCATACGGACCATAGACCCCACTCTGACCACTTCCCGTCGACTAGGTAAAAGTATATTACTAATGTTAATTTGCTGTTTTACTATATCGTTTACTATTTCCGATATATTTACAAAGTATGTAACTTGTATGGTTTGTTGGATATTTTTGTCGTGCACTGTTAATCCGTAATTCATCTTTATTTCCTTCTTTGGGTGATATTAAATAACATTGAGAGAAAATACTAAATTAAGATATTAGAAGAACAATGGTAGCACGTATATATATATATATATATATATATATGAGAGCACATATATATATATATACAGCATATATGAGATATATATATATATATATATATATTAGTCGCCCACAAATAACATATTATGAGCCAGCCCAAAGTATGTATGATTGATATGTATCATCCGGTGGTGTACAACTTTCCACCATCAGTCTAAAAGCTATGATAATGGTTATTCGGCGACCTTACAGTTGCCCCTTCAAGTAATATATACGATATGAACACCCTATATTGGGAAATGTATTGTACTAACTACTTCCCAATGAACTGTATAATGCAATAAAGTTAGAAAGCATTAGGTTCCGGACTTTAAGTTGTAATTTTTCATTGTGTATGCCAAATGCTGATAAGTTTAATGTTATCTTAATCGTTATGGCTATATTAATGCTTGTTTATTCATTTGTACCGCAATATAAAACTAAACTTCACGTGATAAGAAATAGGGCACATATTACATCAAAAGTATGGAACAATTATATATGTCAATACAGTAAGAATGATCAATTCTGAATTATCAACATTAGTGACGAATATTTGTTTCAACCAGGTTGTTTTGAGCTAACCAGAAATGGTCATTAAATAGATGTAGAGCGTTCGTAAGTTTTTGTTCATGTATTTATATCTGAGTGGCATTCCTTTTGTGTGATATAGCAAATGAAACATTCCATTGCTGAAATATCTGACATTTCTCTATAGAAATCAGACCCAAGTAAATCAGGACTCGAGCTTATATCAAGTTGTTTGCATTGTAACATTGCAACACAGTTGTTTGTGCTCCGATAACTTTTCTCGTCATTCGGACAACATATTCAAGTATTTTTACAGACACGTGTCTGCCCGTCATATTTAGCTGTCAGTGCTGTCTGTAACGAAAACAATTTTTTTTTTAAAAAAAGATGTTAATTGCAACATAATGGTACATTCAATCTGTATCATCGTTAGGACCCTCTTATTAAAATATACGTATTCTTATCTCTATCTTGGATATTCTAACAGGTGCGGTCTAATTCTCTCATGCATCTGTCTCCCCTTTCCAAACTTTCATAGACATATACAAACATATCAAATTCTTTTTTCAAATTCCGAGTGGAATTTGTTTTCACCGGATATAGCTAAACCGAATTACTTTACCTCTCTGTATGCATTTTGAAGGTCTACCTACATGTACAAATGCAGTATTTGAGACAGATCCCACAGCAAATAAGAAACACCGAATGTCTTTATATTTCGTAACAATACAAGTTTTTCTTGTTCGTAACTCATTCTAGCACGTATATGTATCAGTCTCCTCTGAGAGGTTTGCATCGATCCATAAACTGTGTTAAATATTCAGTCCTGTCAACAACCAACTTGTACGTTCTCTTATCTCCTGTCGATAGTTGTATGTACGATGTCAAATAAACGTTCACTGGCATTTATCCATATTTGACTATTAATGATATTCGCAAATCGTGATTTATGTTTAAAACATAGGAAAATATATACTCAATTTTTCTTCATTTGATTTGTGCTTTCCACGGGCTCTGAGGACGACGCTTTCGTAAGTTTTGTCGTTAAATCTAACTGACCCTTCCCAGAACCCAATTGGAAAAGGATTCTATAGATAATCGTCTTTCAATATGAATCAATATGATTGGAGAAAAATATGCCTATGTTGATTAATGCCTCCTTAACATTTATATTTATAGGTATGTGAATGTCTGAATCTTCACATTAGGATTATGCTTATCTTGTGTTTATTCATTCATTTCCTAAGTTTCATAGTTTCAACACCTACCAAAGGTGGTCGTAATTCTTCTTATCTTATTTTGATATTCATTCTTTGAGTAGACAGTTGCCTTGATTTTGATTTTTCTAACTCGAAATAGTTCATCACTAATTGAATAGATATGGACAAACATATTGCATTAACTTCAGGCATGCGTGTTATCGAAGGCCCAACTAGACTTCCAGCTGGTGGTCTTTTTAATCTGTTCTTTTCCAAGCAATCAGGGAAATAAAAAACAGGATCGCAAGAATTAGTTTTGGACCAAGTTAAGAATTTGAATATTTTCAAAAGCTGGATCCCTTGAGACTTTCGCGATGTCATGTGCCCTGCGCGGACAAAAAGAAAGAAAACTGCTTGCACATTATCTGAAATCTCAGTCCTGCAACCTGAGAAGCTGCAGATTTAAAAGATTAACAGGCATTGTCACAGTTATGTATAAATTCATGCTGGGTTTCTGTACTTTCTACTACTGATTCGCAGATCACATTAATGGTGTAGGAAAATTGCAACTATTTAATTTAACATATAAATTGCAATAACGAAGTGAATAAACTCAAACTACCTGTAGGAGAGTGCTGCAGAAGAGTATTTGGTGTTTAGTCCACTGCTCTTGTGAGATATGTAGTATCTTTGCAGCTTTTGCGTTTTTGATGGTTAGTATTGGGAAGATATTTCCATCTTTTCAGCTAAAATTCCTTATTTCTTGTTATAAATACAGTCTGCATTTTGCACCTCGTACGAACTAAATTTTTACTTCTTCTACCTCATAAAAGAAATAAACAATATGTTTAAGACGCTGTCATTACCTTTATTACACACAGGGAAGCCAATGCAAAAATAAGGTGTGCGGTCGTAAATATAACAATCCACTGTGGTCATGACAGTACACATTGCTATAAAATGCAAGCTGGGCTGTTCCACTGTTAATAAATAGTTTTACTGGACAATGGGGAACATGTCTTGACAGCAACACATAGCGTGAATTAATGCATGTGACTTAGCACAGTGAAAGCTTATTAATGACGTTCATTTATTATGTTTCGGGCCATTTTTTGCATTGCTTCCTAACAATGCTGATCAGCTGTGCTAGCAATTTTTATTTCATTTTCTATCAATTAATTATTGTGTGGTTCAAACTGTATTGCTTAACTAACTGCGAAATACACATCTGGTATTTAGAGAAGTGTATAAATGTACAGGTCGGGAAATAATAATGTCAGAATTTGTTTATGGTCTTATACTTAATTGTTGTAATTTAGCAGCCCTGTCCATTAGTACACTACAGTAATCATTCATTTATTTATTTTTACTTAAGAGCTCAATCAGTAAAATTAATTGACATAATGCCATATGTTAATGCCTACAAATATTATACATTTTCAGTTTCCTTTCATATTAATTTAATTCTATGTTATAACAATTAATGTGCTGCTAAGTAATGATTTGAAATGCATGAATTATAAGTGTAAGAACCATCTAATAAATGGTTCGAGAGTACATCAAAACAAGGTGTTATTCGTAAGTAAACTCTAGTGCAATGTGCTGTGTATTACTTAATACTGTTGACATAGCTGAGAACTACTTTAT
>JAECUM010057485.1:0-22107 GCA_016617855.1 Megalonaias nervosa
TATATATATATCATGTCAATGATATGAAATGTTGCTTTAGATAAGCAACTCCTTTTTTATAGACAGTAGGACTATGTGTTTAGTGAAAAAGACAACTTCATGCATTCTGATAATGCTTTCTGATCAGGTTTTGAAGCAGCCAGAAATGGTCCTGGCTATGGACTCGATTCTTACATAATTACTCGTCCTCACAGACAGGAGGCCTTACAGACTCTAACAGGAACTTTCCACAAATGACAATTATCAGGCGGGATAGTATATAATTATATTGGACCTGTGATCTGTGGAATTTTATTACCATTAGCGACTGTCTATCGCAGTCTGCCACCATTCAGCATATTCTGTTCCCCAAGCACCTACTAACAAATACAAACTTAAATTCTAAGATGTTACAATGTTTAATTTCCAAATTCTAATAAATCGTATTAATCTGAATCTCTATACACGAATTCTGTTAGCCATATGTCCCTAAGGAAATTAAAATTGCAATCTGTAATCAGCACTTTAGGTTTTACTTTTTCTTGAAGTTATTCTCAGAAGTTCTCATAGAAACCGCTTCCAAAAAGTCTGACTGTTTATGATACGTGATTCCGATATAATCCATTAATACTGAAACCTTTCAAATGAATACATGCATTTTAAGTATTGTTCTGTAAATCATAAATCTAATCTAATACTTCTTGCTTTAGATCTTCTGATTGTTAATTTATCCCTTGCGCGCACGTTGCCGCGGTTACAAAATTGCTCTATAGATGGATTTTGAACAAATTCAATAGTAGTATGCAGCGAGATCCATAAATGTTGAATAAAGTCAAATTTACCATGGAGTTATTATGTGGATGAAATTTCTTATCATGAAGGGAGTGGATGTTTTCCATCATCATTTCTCTTCCTTCTTCAGTTCGTGCGAGTTTATCAAGGTGGGACAACGGGTAAATAAATTTTTACCATTCTTGATATGAGAAGTATTTTACAAATATTTGCATTAGCTCTCCTTAACATTTGACTTATTTCCATAGGTTAAATCAATGAATGCATTCGGTAGAATAGAAGTCTTTCCTTGAAACAAGGAATGCGTATTTGAAGCTACTCCGATACAATTCACACAGAAATGTATTGTACTGACATGGAAGAAAATGAAATCCAATGGCCATTTGCCACTCTGTTTTATAATACAATCACCACTTCCATTAGCTCTTAATATTATGGGTTTATATTCATATAATTTCTGCCAAGCAAGATTGTTTGTCAGTAATGTACACTGAACATCATTCAGTCTTTAATAGTAATTTACGCTGTAAACATCTTACCATAAACCTAATTTTGACAAGTAAGGCAATTTGCGGAAAAGTTATGCCCTCTTTTCTATAGCGCACCGTATGTAACACTACTGAGATGTCTAAGACAAGCTTTGTAACCCATTTCACTCGGCCATGCATAATTAGAAATTGCTTATACATTTGTGATGAATAACTAAATAATCGATGGTAAATAATTACTTAGTGTCAAGGGAAGAGGAGCAAAATGCCATTTCCAGGAAAACACCCACCCCACACACTTAGACAGAAAATTACATACATCGAGCAAAGGTAATGGTTTACTTTAATGTGAGTAATATTAGTAAAATAATGAAATTATGTGACTATTTTTGGATACTTCGGTATTAGAACGAAATTTTGCGACTATTGTATTGATACTTTTTTATTATAATGGAATTTTGTGACCACTGTATTGATACTTTGGTATTATAATGGTATTTTGTGACCACTGTATTGATACTTTAGTATTATAATGGTATTTTGTGACTTGAATGGATGCGTTTGGTATTATAATGGAATTTTGTGACAATTGTATGGATACGTTTGGTATTATAATGGAGTTTTGTGACCACTGTATGGATACTTTGGTATAATAATGGAATTTTGTGACTATTGTATGGATACTTTTGGTATTATAATGGAACTTTGTGACTATTGTATGGATACTTTGGTTTTACAATGGAATTTTGTGACCACTGTATGGATACTTTAATATTATAATGGAATTTTGTGACCACTGTATTAATACTTTGGTATTATAATGGAATTTTGTGACTGTTGGCTGTGGTATTATAATGGAATTTGTGACAATTGTATGGATACGTTTGGTATTATAATGGAATTTTGTGACCGCTGTATGAATACTTCAGTATTATAATGGAACTTTGTGACCATTGTATAGATACTTTGGTATTATAATAGAATTGTGTGACCACTGTATTGATATTTTGGTATTATAATGGAATTTTGTGACCGCTGTATTGATACTTTGGTATTATAATGGAATTTGTAACTATTGTGTGGATATCTTGGTATCATAATGGAATTTTGTGACTATTCTATGGATACGTTTCGTATTATAATGGAACTTTGTGACTATTGTATGGATACGTTTGGTATTATGATGGAATTTTGTGACTACTGTATGGATACTTCAATATTATAATGGAATTTTGTGACCATTGTATGGATACGTTTTGTGTTATAATGAAATTTTGTGACCACTGTATTGATACTTTGGCATTATAATGGAATTTTGTGACTGTCGTATTGATACTTTGGTAATATAATGGCATTTTGTGACTATTGTATGGATACTTTGGTATTATAGTGGAATTTTGTGACTATTGTAAGGATACGTTTGGTATTATAATGGAATTTTGTGACCACTGTATGGATACTTTGTTATTATAATTTAATTTCGTGAGCACTGAATGGATACATTATTATCATAATGGAATTTTGTGACCACTCTATTGATACTTTGGTATTATAATGAAATTTTGTGACTATTGTCTGGATACGTTTGGTATTATAATCGAATTTTGTGACCACTCTATGGATACTTTAGTATCATAATGGAATTTTGTGACCACTGTATTGATACTTTGGTATTATAATGGTATTTTGTGACCACCGTGTGGATATTTTGGTATTTTAATGGAATTTTGTGACAATTGTATGATACGTTTGGTTTTATAATGGAATTTTGTGACCACTGTATTATTACTTTGGTATTATAATGGAATTTTGTGACTATTGAATGGCTACGTCTGGTATTATAATGGAATTTTGTGACCACTATATTGTTACTTTTGGTATTATAATGGAATTTTGTGAATATTTTATGGATACTTTGGAACTGCAATGGAAATTTTTGACCATTATATGGATACTTTGGGATTATTAAGGACTCTTTGCAACTAGTGTGTGGATCGGTTGTGATCCATATATAGGCAATTAGAGGCTATCAGATACCTTTTGAGACCAATGCATGGACTATTATGGTCTATTAAAGACGTTTTGTGATCAGTGCTATACAATGTGGACAATTATGGATCTTCTGTGGCCGATGCATGGACCATGTGGGACTTTCATGGACTCCTTGTAAACATTATATGAAGAATTAATGGTATATACAAATGTGGACTACTAAGGACATTTTGCGACCAATGTAAGGACAATTATGCTGTATAGCTAAGTAAGTACACGAGTCCTATCCGCGGATATGACGGTATTTTTGTGAAAATTACTTGTCTCATTGAAATGTATAATAAATTACAAATTAAACACTGACTTCGACTAAATTGAAATAAAGAATAAACACATCGGATGATGAATGACATAAAATCTATGACAAAAATAGCTATCTTGCAGAGCAAATACAAGTCGTTGTATGCTGATGTGACTACCTCGGCATGATGTCTGTGTACGACATAGATTATACTATGATATGTAGCATAAGCTATTTAGTTATAAAATATTAAAATATAATATCATGGTGTAATATAATAATATAATAATGTGTTTGATTTACAAGTTTTATTAAATTTATAACTCTTACATAGAATGTGCTGTGCGCGTATATCCGGACACTGTATTAAGCGTATATTTTCTGCCACCGCATGATACACAGAATTCTGCTTTCCCCCTCACCCCCTTTCCACATTTCACCCATGGTTTTGGTCCAGAACTACCTCGCCTGACACTCACAAGATGATAAGAGCAATACATCATGATTTTTCACAGCTGGTTGTTGACCCCAACATAAGCCACTTACAACAGCTCGTGACATTAATATATATTATTCTTGGATAATGTTCAATTAGAGAACAACTTGCTTTAATAATATAATGAGCAAGTGGACAGCAGCAAAATAATTGCGAGAACAGTATTGTAATCTCACCGGAGTTAAACCATCATTTCCAAGGTCAAAAGTCGCACAAGAAAAAGTAGGAGATCAGATACAATCATTGTTAATCTCAAAGGAATTTGAGAGATTGCCTGCTATTGAACCGGAGATAAAACCAGATAGGATTTTTAAACGAGAGAGAAAAAGATTGGGCGCGATTAAACCAGAATACACCACTACGTTTGAATTTGATTGATTAACCAAAGATAAGAAACGTCTGCCATTTGAATTACAAATACAAGAATTTATCAGAATGGTCAAAGATGAGTTTAATCAAGGTGGTGCTGCTCGTGTTTTTCAACATTTAGGATAGATCACTACGGTATTTTTATTGATTCCACCATAAATAATGAACGAGCAAGGACTATCATTAATAAATTTACAGATGAAAAACGATATCTGTTCAGAATAAAGTTTATTGTCGAACATGATAGGCAATATGGTCTAACATGGAATTATCTGTGATAAACTCGACCCTTTTTGTTTATTGTCGAACATGATAGGCAATATGGTCTAACATGGAATTATCTGTGATAAACTCGA
This sequence comes from Megalonaias nervosa, assembly GCA_016617855.1. Lineage (NCBI taxonomy): Eukaryota > Metazoa > Mollusca > Bivalvia > Unionida > Unionidae > Megalonaias > Megalonaias nervosa. Next base: position 4,774 of record JAECUM010057485.1, read on the forward strand.
CCCTTTTTAAACAATCACGACGACATAAAAGCTTTGTCACAGTAATACAAATTCTAAACCAGGTACGGGGCCCGGAGTGGCCGAGTGGTCTAAAGCGCTCACCGTTACGGATCACTGCCATCTCACCTTTGTCTGCGTGAGTTCGAGTCTCGGGCTCGGCCAATGTGGGTATGTGAGAAAGCTTGCCAGTAGCTTCTCGTGGGTCGATGGTTCTTTCCGGGGTTTTCCCGGGTTCTTCCTCCACCATTAATACTGGCCGCCATGTATAGCCTATGTTGTGCTGAAAAATGGCGTTAAACCCTATAACAACAATAACAACAACAACAACTAAACCAGGTACACCGACGGGTATTGACCGGCCGTATTATTCACGGGCATACCCTGTATTCGCGGTTATTTACGCAAACTACCGTTTGAGCGATCCTGATATTAATGCTCTTCAACCGATGAGCGTCGGCTCGTTAAATTGTGTGGCTCAACGCGTCAGAAAACATTTTATGAACTCGAGACGAGGAAATAGACTTACAGAATCACGAATAAAAAAAAAATAAATGAAAGGGACGAGTTTCTTGTCAACGAAGCTAAATTTGATGACGTCGCAGTGTTGGAAAAACATTGAAGTTTCCGACAGTAGTTAAAACAACAACCAACAAGATTTTGTATAATTCAGGTAATTATCGTAGTAAGGGTGTTCCAGTAGCGATTATAGATCATAATTCACACGCGTGGACTGACATAGTGACAGAATTTCCACGAGAAAGAACAACCATAATTTATAACGGAGATATTTGTGAAGAGATTTACTATATTAGTAAGCGCGACCCTGTATCGGTCTGGTTATTTCATGGTGATGGATCCGCGGATGATGATGGTGAATCAACATTTGATCAGTTTGTGGTACCATCCGGTGTACTTTGTCGGAAAGAATCTCTTCAGCACGCAGTGAAGCAAATTGTGGTAAAATATATCAACGATGGCGGTGGCAGAGCCATTGCTAGCGTCTGCAACTCCGACACCAACACAGACGAATTACTCAATAACTGTTTTACAATATCGTCTGTTGTGGCATATATGGCACAACAAAACAATTCATGGCGTCCAACACCAAAGGAATTTCTCGACGATATATTACGATCTTGTGTCGAATTTGGACGCGGCGGAACACAAAATATGATAGCGCAGATATGATCACAAGTGATAATATTGCTTTTCAACCCGCTAGTTTTCTTGGATACGGCGAATGTCAACCGTATTTTGAACGATTCGGTCAACCAAGACACGAAATAACCAGAGCTGTAATAAATGGTCCACTGCCTGGCAGAGGCTATACCTCAGCAAGCGTCTCCGACGCCGTCGACCACGATCTAACAGGTTTTGCCTAGATAAAATCATTTGAGTTTTCAGCAAATACTCATCCTGCCATACCTATCTGGTTTAGTCGACATTTTAATAAAACAGATACCAGTGTTAATTTCAATGACTGTTGTGCAGAAAATCAACGTGGTTGGGCTCCAATAGTGCTATTACGATATATGCTGGACGCTAACATTCTCACAACGTTAACTGTGACATCTGCAATAATTTCGTACAGGCCCACGAGGACAGTTTAGCTACCGCGCGATGATAAAGATATGTGCCTGATCACGCTATAACGCGGTGTGTCCGCGTCTGATATTAACGTTATGTTGTTGCATCAGCGATGTTACTACACCGAGAAATCCTTTGCCAGAATCAACTTATAGCAACTGTGGCCATCGCAGGCCACCATGTGAATAAATTCGTTCAAACCGGGCTGCGACTTCAGTTGATATTGTAGTTGATAGTGGTTCCGCTTCTTTGTATATACTTGCAACGTCGACGACCGTCAACGCGTATTTGTATTTGCGAGTTTGTCGTTTACGTGATGTTTTAATAGTGTAATGTGGTAAAATAAAAATATCTGCTTGATGAACTTCGTTGGGTGTGATGACATCAAACCATCAAATTTGCCATATTGCTTTCGTGACAATCAATCTGCGGCAACAGCACGTGTGACACCTGCTGCATCGGTGAGTTTGCTAATCGCTGCTGTACCATTCCAATATTCTCGTGGACTATAATAAATCGACTCCATCATATAATTATTGGACAATTAATTGCCTCCTCCCACGGCTAACCAACCACTCATCGCTGATCTTATCAACCATTTAGCAAGTGATTCTCCCATATTTTTTTTTATAGACTTCAGCGTGTGAATCAACTTGACGTCCGCGACATGTCGTTGTTGCAGATCTTTATTTTTATACGCGGATGTCATGCGTATGGCACGTTTGATCAATCGCATTTACTGGCAATTCACCTGGTTTTGATTGATATTTTTCATCAAGTCTAATATCCAGTCGGGTTCCATGACCACAATAATTATATTCCGGAAGATGTGTTTCCTCCGGATACTTAGCCCATGGCGTTCCTAATAATTTTCCAAATATCGCAGCAATATCATCGCCAGTCACCGTGTCACCACGTACAAACTTATATTTTTTATGCCGCAATTTAGACACTTACCTTTAAGTGCCCGCGCGTTATTTCTCAACGTTGACCGTCTTGCATCGAACACAAAATAAACTCATGATTATGAATAATACTATATGCTTACAATATGAACGTGACTGACTTTTCAGCTACACGCGAGCAAGCATTGGTCAAGCATGATAAAGTATAACCAAATTCTATTCGAACCGTTACAATTGGTTCGTCTGGGTCTGGTAAAACTCAGTTGTTGCTCAACCTGAAAATGAGGTGGCTCAAATGGGACAAACTTTATTTAGTGGCACCATCTGTGGATGACCAACCATGCTAAAACTTTCTTAAGGAATTCAATGAAGCAGCGGTCGATATATGTGTTATCGAATTTATCACTGATATCAATGATGCGCCGTCCGTCCAAGATTTTGATGGGGGGGGGACCAATATTCTCGTGGGTGACGTCGCTGATATAATTGTGGTCATCGGCGGCGTTGTTTTGGTGATAATCTGCTCCAGTCGAGTAGTTATTTCTGCGGTCATTATTATCTACACGGCAGATTCTAAATGTGTTGTTGTTAGCGGCGCTGGTGTGGTTGCGTTCTTGTGATACCGATAATAAATATTCCTAATTGCAGCAAATTCACTGCTTGATATTACACCGTAGTTTAACCCCGTTGACAGTATCGATGATATATTTATACATGCATTTCGTGTCCGCCCACGTTATTTTTGCGTGTTCATATAATTTCTTACCGGCACATGTAGACAGTCGCTTCGCGATAATATTAAGGATACCAGCGACACCGACAACAACCGCGACACCGATTCCAAGCATGGGCGATATCAGATGCATCGCTGATAAGGTACCGATTAACATCGTTGTTCCAACGACCAGCGAGGACACAGCGTATACAACATTGCTGATGACGAAGATTCACCTGCGATAGATTTTTTTTTGCTTTGTCATGTGCTCGTCGATGATTTTTTTCCAGCGATGTCTTCCACTCACAAGCTTGTTTATACCGAAAGGACTGTGTGGGATTCGTTGTCGCGCTATCTTATATACTAAGTAATCAATTGAGGAGTTGCTGCGACGAATTCCAGACACGACCAATACGTCGTTGCGGCTAAGTCTTTATCTGCTGGTTCCAGTATGAATGTTTCTTCTGTATTTTAATTTTACACAACTGACATAGTTCCGGAAAATCTTTCGGTTGAATGACGCCATGGATATGTCGTAAATATCATAAATCGCCCAGCGCTAAACAAGGAGAGCCTGTACACCCCGGTGACCTCAGCGGCATATTTGATGGAGTTGTTTTGTTGTGACCATGTTGCTGATCCAGACGCTATTGTGTATACCGCGTTGATGAACGGAGTCGTATAAGTTACACCAGCGGCAATCGCTTTGGTTTTCTTCTTCGATTTCTTTCTGTGTGCGACCATTGGATTTCCAAAGAAATCAGTATCGACTCTATTTATGTTTCTGCGAAAATTCGTGAACGCGGTTACATTATTATTATATTCAGATCTAAATTTGGCCAATCCACCACTGATTGTTATTAACGAAGTCCTTATCGCGATGTCGTTGTTGTCCACTTATTTCTTCTTTTCAGCGTCATCGTCCGATTCTGGTTCTCTCAAATTAGCAATTCTATTTCCGCTCATGCTGAGTTATCAGTCATTGTATCGCAGGTTTTAGCAACACCTTTAAAAATCTCTCCTATAGTCCCTCCAATTGATATGCTTCAGTCTTTGATTTTTCCACAATCATTAAATACCACGATGGTATCGGTGGTCGCACCTGAAACTCGCAGGATAAGATCGACCTACTTGAAATTGCTCGTCTTTAGCCGCCCATACTGATCCTGTGAAAAAACAACCAAGTTCAGCAAGTTCATCTCTTGTCCCATATGCTGACAGATCAATGTCGCTGGGACACTTGCGCGTAGCAGATCTTCCGTAAATATTTTCCATTATAAACTATTAACCTGTTTAAAACGACTGTCCCTTGGTGTAGTTGCGTACAACCTGGTGTGGCTCAATCATTTGTTTATTGTAAAATATTCTCGGCAAAAACATTGACATTAATTTTTTCATATGTCATTGTAAATCCTGCTGATGATACATATATTATTTTAACGGTTTGGGGCTTACTTATCCTGAATTTTGTGGTGGTGGTATAGTCACCTCATAAATATCCAGGGAGAAATACACTATGCTCATTTTGAAATACATTATCAAAATGATCCGCTCTTTGATAACAAATATACGCAACTGATATTCCGAAATATACTTTGGTTAACTTATTTTCATGGGTTTGGATGCCCCATGTATAAGTTGGACTTCGTCTTCAGAGATGATATATGACTCGAGTATAAAGGCACTCGTTATATTGTTTAGTATAGCATCTCTTCTAGTGTTCAGATTATAAATCGTAATATTTATATTTGTAATGTTTTCATCAACTTTATTTTGTATCTCTGTAAACCTTTTATCAAATCTCACACAGTCCAGTCTCCAGCTAATTGCATTAGTTACAGCTGATACTCTACCGAGCTCTTGTTGAATATTATTAACACTGTTTTGTATATTATTTGATTCTGTTTTAAACACTTTTATCTTTCCATCAAATCCTTTAACTGATCCTGATATTTCTGTGAGTGTTTTATTAATCGTTTTATTGAGGTTTTAGCGCTGACTAGACCACTAAGTCGTTTGTGAATGTCAGCGAGCTTAGAGTTGACGATCATTGGATTTCCAAAGAAACAAGAGGTGACTTGAAGAAGAATCTGATAGTTTGTGACATGACTCGTAAACGCGATTACATGCCCATTATACTTAGATCGCATTGTGGTTAATCTATCACTCGTTGTCGTTAATGAGGTACTTATCACGGCGTTGCTGTCGTCCACGTACTTCTTCATTGCAGCGTCATCGACTAATTTCGGTTCTCCTAAACCAGCAATTCTATTTCTAGTCATGACGAGTAAATCAGTCATTGAACCACTGGATACTGGAACATATCTACGGAACTCATCGCGGATCGCTGCGATTGATATATTCGAGCTTTTATTCTTCCGTCGCCAGTAAATAAAACGATGTTATAGTTGGTTGCAGCTAAAACTCGCAGGATAATATAAGCCCACTTGATATTGTTCGTCTTCAACAGTCCTTGTTGATCGCGAAAAACAACAACCTCATCCTGGTCAACCCCGGAGAGACTCATAAGTTCAGTAAGATCATCTCGCATCACATACGCAGACAAATTAACGTCAACCGGTCACTTACGTGTAGCAGATCTTCCGTAAATATCTACCCTTATAAATTATTAACCTGTTTAAAACAACGTCGGACGGCTGTGCCGTCTGCTGTATACTTATGCACGATTTTATGCGGCGGAGCTAATGACCTTGACACGACATTAAGTACAGGAAGTACTTCTGGACCGCAGATTGGTAGATCCGTTATTGTCTGTGTTGGTAATGTTGAATACCAGATCGGGGTGGCGGTATCACTGATATATTGTAAAAATTCTTTTGGTGGCGCCAATCCATACCAAGCAAAACAAACAACACCACGTATATCAACCGCGTATGCAACCCAGTGAGTACCTGGAGCAGAACGGCCATCGAGATTAATTATACTAGTTTCAACGCGGTTTGGGATTTCCGGTAACTGATCATGCATGAAAACACCTCTGAAGTTTTTGATATTTAATCGCCGAACAGAATCAAGTAAATCAAAATTAGAAACGGGGAGTTTTAACGAAACGTTCGTGGCAGACACATACCTTGACCGTACCGCGTTCCCGGTAATCTTAGACCACTTCCTTTTTTGAGGTCTTTAATCCTTGTCCTGTTGCTGTTTTCAAAGCCATGCCGGCAGCCGTTCTAACGGCACTAAATGCGGCTGCGCTGGGGCTGCAGCGGCAGTCATTGCTGGTATCGCCGCTAGAAGTGGGAATATACCCCCGGTCTTTGCTGTATCGTTAATCGCAATTTGCACACCAGTTTTTGATTTCTTGGCGTCATTGTAGTGTTAGAGCTGACGTTCAGTCAGCGATAGTACATTCGGGTCTTCCAATGCCGTTTATTTCAAAGATATTTTTTTGCTCCAGAATTTTTCTTTGATGCCAATTGGAACTTTTTAATCTGTCCGGGTGTCAGAGAAACATTCCCGTGATGATATAACATTATAATATTATAAATGATTTAATTACAAGTTTTCCACTGGTGCGTCAATGACTCATTCGTCCACCAACGCCTTCGAGCTCCATTGTTTTGTCTGATAATATGACAGCGATTGCTCTGTAACCACCAGGACCAACCGGTATATCATTAACTGTAGTTAGATGTTACAATCAGAAATAACAGATCAGATACAACGACGAAAAATCAAGCAATATCAATGTTTTGATCTCATCAAACTATGATACGCCCGTGCTACGTTGTTTTGTTTGAAATTCAGTATTATGTCTTGGGATGGTTCCTGGTGACCATTTATTATTAGTGAAATCGTAGACACCATTAAACAGTCAAACACCATGGGGTTCTTTCTTGATTTTTCAATCTTACGCTAGCTAGAAATGCAGAGAATATGTGTCGTGGTGCTGAAATTCCCTGCTGAGATGCTATCTGCCATGTAAATGAATGTGCTGTTCTTGTAACTGCGTCGACTTACCACCGCTATCCATGAAAGAGAGCACTTGTTGTTCTTCATTGACTGATGGTGTCATCGTTGGCATCCATAATGCAAGTTTTGATAGTTCGACTTTACCAGCAGCTGCAGCATTATTTCGCCAGATTGCAACGTTGTCAGTGGCCTTTCAAACTAACTCAGCCGTATGCTTTGCTCGAAAGATAACTTTTCTAACATGTATGCATAATTCGAAGATATGTGATAGCGGTATCACACAGCTGAATCTACCATCGGCTTTAACCTGTGATCGTCGTGCTGAGAATCCCAGGTTAATTTCTGGATCAGCACTGATAACTACAGAGCCTACATGGGCGTCAGCATTATTGGCATGGTTTCTTGGTCGTCCTATGTTATACTGTGTATGGTCATGTTGGTCAGTAATATCCTTTGAGAACATCATTGATGGACCAGCAGACCTTGAATAATCATCGGAATATCTTCCAAGACCGAGTATCACTGTAGCAACATCGACGTCACTGTGACATGCCTCGATTTGCCTACCATCGATGTTATATGAGGCACTTTTAAATAACACCATAATACCATTATTAACAAGTTCACATTTGTCATTTGCTGCATATGCAGTATTGTCATTTTTCACAAGTTTACCCTGAACTTCAGTGAATGCCTCGGCGGGTAGAAAATACCTTGATGTATCTGGGACTTGTAGTTCGTTTCTTGAGTACTGGTGCATCCATGTCAGATGCGGAATCAGACACACGCTTGAACATTTTATTGTATTCCCTAATGTCTAAAATGACGCGCTAACACCGATCAATAGGCGGTGAATCAGCGTCGACGACGAGCCAGACCAATACCCGCTATTAGGTTTGCTGTTATATATTTTTTCCATCTCGGCCGCTTGTTTTGTCAGTGGCAGGCCGAGTGACGGCACGCCAGTCAATTTTGTTAATTGTTCATTTGCGGCTTATTGTTTTGTTAGTGGCAGGCTGGGTGACAGCACGCCAGCTAATTCTTTTAACCGCTCATTTGCGGCTTGATTTACTATTTTACTGACACTTGCTGGCATCACTTCGGTGCTGGGCAGTTTTACTGGCTATGGTTTTCGTCGTGCCAATCACGCGAGTCTGTCTCGCATTGCTGAGAATGCTTTACCAGCAACATCACCAACAGTGCCAATACTTGTATCACGAACAACTTCGATGGATTTCATGCCTAATTGTTTTTCAATCGGAATAGCTTTTCGGGCTATCCTTCCGAATAAACTTTGAATAACATAGCCGAGTGCATCTCCGTAGATCATTTTATAAACCGGTAATCGTGAATTTATCACCCTGACGTTTTCAGGTCCAAGTTATCGCCGATATAATTGATTAATTACTCTAGTGATCATCTGTAATTTCATCGATTAGAGCCCGATAAACGTTAATGTCCATGACGCCACCGGTGAATAAACGATGACAAATATCAGCTGCTTCATTGATGATTTCGTGGGAATTATTGCCAGCTTATTTTCTACCAATCAAAATTTCTAGTCAATCAACATCAGCGAGGATGTTATTGGGACAAAGTTTATCCTGTATCACCGTAGAGGTTTGTTTCTTACGAAGTAGATGTGCTTGAACATCGCGAGTGGCTATGCCACTTCCGGTTGTTTCTTCATCATCAATATGAGGTGGTCTGAATGGTGATTTTTTGAGATATAACATTTATCCAGGTAATGGCGCTTTATCAGCTTCTTTGACTTGTTTCTTACTTTTTTTTTAAATTCATCCTTAATTTTACCACTGATTCGATCTATACCACGGTACTTTCAAATCACAAAACGAATCCAGTTCGATTCCAATAATAACAGCATAATCATCTTCCCAAAAAGTAAGAAATATGTTTTCGTAATCATTGCCTGTCTAACTCCTGAAATAAAAACAATATAACAAATTATGGATGCGATACTAATATATAACAAAACGAAATGCCATAACCCCAAACAGTATATCATATCCGCCAATATGATTCATATACGCACTTTAGCTTTGCCTACAATTGTGATCTATGGTGGATCTTTGGTAACCAGTGTCTGGACAGTGCGTGACTGTTATGATTAATGTTTGGACAATTAGGAACTATTGTGGATCCCTTGTTACCAATGTATGGAAGTAGTGGTATGTGGCGATTGGGCCTCAATGGATTTTTCCAAAGACCTAACCCGAAAGGGCACTATGGCGTCAATGGGAATTTAACATGGGCAACGTCGCCTCATTAACGTCACTGGGAAAAGGTGTTACAAGTGGCTGACCTCAAATGACCTCAATAGGCGCTATTACATGGGAGCTCTGTGTTAAATATTTATAGCCTCAAGCGGGAAATTAACATGGGAATAGCATTATGGGTTTATGGGGTCAAAAGGTTTATGGAGCAAAAAGGGTTTATGGGGTCAATGGGAAGGGATAATTGGTAAGGGCTTTTAATTTGAAATTCTCAACATACACAAACAGTTATACAACACAAAGAGGCAATAGTGAAAGAGTATATCTTTTCGAGGCAAATGAGTGGCCCTGGTTGGGATTTGTGAAGCAAAGACAGTTTACACACGGATCATCGCACCGGTCTACTTCTCTTCCTAAAACGTCGTCTCACAGCGTGATCGTACATCAGGAATCTCTTCAAACAGTCTTGCCTCTCCAAATAGCCATATCTATCATCCTCATGATAGCCTATGATTATTTCACATACATTGGGTAGTCCGGGCTGAACAGTATCCCCGAAAATAAGGTAGACGACTCAATGTTTGTCCACATCTTGTCGTGAGAACAGGTGAATCCATGAGGCGAGCCACTGGTATATATAGTCTAAAGTTGGATCGAAATAGATTGTCATGTTTCACCAACCAAAGAATCGCGTTACAAACGTCAGACAGAGCGCAGAGTATCTCTTCCATTCAATCGATGTGACATAGTTAAGCATGGCGGAAGCTACGAAGACAGTGTATTGGGGCGCGCCTGCTGAGAATGCGGGGAGTAATGGCATGACAGCTGCCAAAACCATCACGGCCATATTTCCAGAAGAGAATGATTTTAATTGAGATTTGGTCGATTTTCTTTCCTCCTTCTTCGAAAGAAATTGTACCCGTACCTGTATCTTCACCACCTTCTCCTTCCTTCCCTCGGGCAAATGAATTTAGACAGACAGAAAGAAGAATAAGGTAGATTTTTATAACAGAAGATAGAAGCAGAACAAGCCTTATCCTTCAACAGCAACAGCAACATAAGGAAAGAAGAAAACGAGAAGAAGGAAAGAGAGTGCTAATAATAGAAGAAGGACGGTGAAAGCCAAACGTTGCTACTAGACATTTTGGCAGAGATAAGGTATCATCGACAAATGTGTCAGACTTATTTAACTTGACCCATGAGATAAAGGCCTTCCCGTGCTAAAATTCCAACACAGCCATCACTACCTCTACGACGGATAGCCCTGAGATACCAGCTACAGCAGTGATCACTACCAAATCATCCATAATAGCAGGAAGAAGTCGAACTTGGCCGCGGTAAGAGTATAAGACAGTTAAAGCTCATCGTGTCGAGTCCATAAGTATGTTAAACAAAACCACCAACTACCCTTTTCAGGGCCACCCACCTCTCTAGAAAAGAGATATTACTCAGAGATTGCCAAATCAAGTAAATCCCTTTTCCTCATGATTGAATGATGTACGTGTGTGAGTGCGTGCATGTAGTTCCTTATTGTAAAAATTGTACCAAGAGACCCTTACTTTTCTGGTATATTATCTCCATTGTGAAATCACAATGAAAATTTTACAATACATCACAAAAGTCCATTTTTTTCTTCTTTCACTCCCTGTCTCCTTCTGAAGAAAAAAAATCTCTTCACTGGCGCGGGTTCCTCCTCGTCTTCACTTTCTTCCCGTCTTCTTTAATTGTCTTTCAGGATTCTTCATATTCGGAAGACGTCTCATCTTCCTCCTATTGTTTCTTTGATGGGTTCTCTTTTTTCTTAGGGCACTATCAACACCAGTGTACTTTCTCCTGATAATAATAAAAGATATCTCGACCATTGTCTCCCTTTACTCGTGTCATGCTTTAACGTTGTGGACATTCTGTAGCCCTAAGTCCTTTCCTGTGCTAGATATAGCAAGTATCTTCACTTTTATCTCAGACGGTTATTAGAAATGGAAAGTCTCAAACGATCGTCTTCTTTGGCTTGGCATGGTTATTTCAGTGCGGCTAATAAGGAATCCCATAAATCGGTGATGAAACCTTTTGATTTCATGAGCGGAACTTCGGACTTGAACTCTTTAAACTTCACCGTATAAGTGTAAGCCGTGGTTCTAAATTTTCTAGAGGAACTTTATTGCGTGCCTCGAATGTAACAATAATTTTTGGGAGCTACTAGCAGAGTTTTTGGCTTGGAGTAGGCTGTCTCGGTCTGGGAGTAGATGTGGAAGGTGATGATTCAGTTCGCTCATTTCGTCTTCAACATCGCTAGCATGAATCAGAGCTGATGCAACAGCTCTTGTGTGAGGCGATACGTCACGTCGTCTACTTTTCCTTTCTTCTCCTTTCTCACTGAAATCGTGCGATCGTTTCATCTTGATTGCAAAATTTCATTTCACTGGATTGACTGGAATAACAGAAATAGCCAAAGGGTATTTCCACACTTTTTCAATACTGAAGCTAATCAACACGCAATACTTCCACATTTTCCTGACACACACTATTACGACCCAAACAATATGCGCACCGATCAACGAGAAACTTTCTACGTTTGGTACCACCCTCACTCTTCGGAACAGTTAGACTTTCAGGAAGAAATGTTAAAATAAATAGTCGATCCGACGTGGACATTTTATGGCGTTGTTGTGCAAAATTTTAACAACTGTTTATAGAGCACGGAAGGATTGATCCTATCAAAGAAGCCTGTACCGTTGACAAATCGTGCTCTTTAATGTACCACAACCGATTCGTGCCTAAGAACACCCTAGTTGTCATATGCCCTCAAACTTCGGAGTTTATCAAACGTAGATATTCGACCAAAGCTGTGCGCCGGATACACTACTTGTGCGAAAAGGAAGACAATTGGATCCAACATGACAGAAACGCAGGAGGCGAAAAGACCATTGGAGAATATTCAGTGGATGGCTGCGACTTAGAAGAACCCAAGACATCGACGAATTTAATGGATGCTTATTTCACGGACGTTCTACCTGTTATCCTCAAAGTAACACGAAAAACGAATTCTTACACTGCACCATGAAAGAGTTGTACGAGAAAACTTACCAATGGCGCCTAATGTTAGAGCAAGAAAGATTCCAAGTGACTGAAATGTGGGAGGAAGACTACGATCGGCGAAATGAAAACCGATCCCGAGTTTAATCACAACGTGGAAAGTTACAACGTGGTGGGGCCTCTAACCCCACGCGACAAATTTATATGGATGACGAACGAATGCCACATGCTTGCTGTACAACTGGGACGAGGAAAATGGGGAAGAAATCAAATACTTGGAAGTGTGTTCGCTGTGTCCTTGGGTATGTAGGTATTGTCACTTTCGAACAAAACACCATATTGACAGAACACATCAAAGTGAATAACATTCGTCAATACGAAGATAGATTAAATGGAAAGCTTTGCCTCCCACCCACTTGTACCATCCCGTCTTTTCCTACTTTGCCATCACACCGAGGAAGAACGCACTTTGACAGGAACGTGGGTCAACGTGTAATCGATTCGCGGTATAGAACTGGGATACCAGGTATTAAAAGTATACAAAATTTACTGCTTTTCCATCACAGAAAATTACCATAAGGATGATCAAACCCAGAAAGGCATTTTCTCGGGCTTTTGAAACTCAAACAAGAAGCCACCGGCTCTCCTTCCTAGTCCTAGACTCCCGAAGACCAAAACAACTTTATAAAGGATTACCGTTCTAAGGAAGGCATCACCTCAGACCACGTCGAAGAAAACGAAGGAAGACGCTTGGTAATCGAAGTCATATTGAACTGATCGTGGTGAAACGTGGCACAACGTCCGTGTTTACTCAAGACGGAGTACTTGGCAGATCCATGCCGCTACTACGACATTATTTATGACAAAATAAAATATATGAAACACGTGGACGTCGTTGGCAAATATTTGATCCTAGTGAATTACGAAGAAGCAATAGAGTTTGTACTGGCCGACGAATTTAGAAATGTCATCATTGCTGCTTAAGTGATAGTCCACAAGCGCTTAAAAGTGTACGACGACTTACACATGTTAGGAGATCGCGTTCAGTACTTTGACAAAGACAATTGCATCTACATTGATTTCCCTCATCATCCTCACCCTCTCTTCTTAGGAGACGTTTAGGGGCATGGACTGACGAGCATCCTGAAAAAATATTCTGAGCTTTGCTAAAATTACGGCTACGAATACCGATACAAATGGATTGACGCTGAAACATCGAACGAGTCATCTGGTTAATGTGCTGAAAGAAGCTTTGGAGACCGGAGAGAATCAACACTTTAGATTGACTATCTACGAGCCGCAGAAAATTGTACTATTATCAAAATCCTCAGTCGCCTTTTGGGAAAAAAATGTATCAAATTCTGTACTGATACGCCGATATTGTCCTATATAAAAAGGGGAAGACTTCCAAGACCGACACTTCATTACGACTGTGAAGGCTGAGCGAGAAAGACGAATCATTTCACAAACACACAAGTGAACTGGGAGTTCATGTTCAGTGAGAAACTTGCGTGCGATGGTCTGCCTTGCGATCATCGATTCAGCACATTCTCTACTACGACTACCATAGAAAGTGATGTGAGTTTACTATCCAATAGATGCAAAAGTACAATTTATTACCAGAAAACTCCCCTCTATACAAGTGGAAGAGATGCGACACGACCATTTACTGGTTTTCACAGTCAACGTGATGTCGCGAGAGTACCATCCTACGGATCTCATCCATGCATGTGCATATTGTTACGTATATGTAATTAAATTGCTTGTGTGTTAGTTTTAAAATTCTTTTTTATTTTATTTTTGTTTCATTACATTTTATTGTAATGATAATTTTCATTGGATTTGAATCTCTTTTCGGAAAATTGGCTTGACCCGATTAGATTATAACGTTACTTCAGCACTACTTTTAGCTCATAGATCTTGTAAACATCGAGTGATAATGACTGGCTATTGCCAAGGTCATTTTCGGCCCACGTGTTAGCTAAATTGTAAACAGCCTTTCTCTTTTAATATATTTCCAAGGTGAGAATTTGATTCTTAGATAGAGCTATTCTAGCTACGTGATAAATGGCATTTTTTTTTTTTAATTGCGCTGTTCGATGTTAAGAGACCACGTGACGGATCACGCGGGACTGAAATGACGTTCTAGTTGGGTTTAATTCTCATTCTTAGTGAAATTTTGTCAGTCGTATCTTTACACCTTGAAGGTACAAGGTGTTTCTATTGTTGAGGTCAGATTGTTTTGAAGTTCATCTATTTTTTGGATTTAATAATTTATTCTGCAGAAAACTTAACAAGTGCTTCATATTTATAAAAAGATGTGGGAGAAAGAAATTCAGTGGAAATTTATTCTGGAATTCTAAACGGAAATATTATAAACTGTGATTCAATCAAGGATCTGTTGCCACCAGTACAACGATCTCATCTGATGTCATCGCCTTCCATATTGGAATTTCATCGAGATTCGAACCTGGATTCAATTAGAACTGTTTAGTGATAGAACTTTTTTTTTTTCAACTTTAGGATTAAAGTTTGGATTCTATTCACAAACCGTAAGTCCTATTTCCAATTTTTACATTGTTTTCTAGGGCAATAAATTATTTTGTTAAAATTTACAAAGCTTGTTGACTTCACTCTTTTCTTTTGTTACATTTGTACGAGCCTACACGTAACAATATCACTCCAGGTACCAGCCGTCAAGTAAGAATACACATTGCCTGGCTATTTTGACTTTGAAAGTCGATTCCAAAAGCTCAGTGGGAAATGGCCTAAATATCTTAACGGTCCTTCACCTGAACAGTTAGCCAGAGCCATGCTCGATGGTATTTGCGCTGTCATTACCTTTCTTTGGTCGGACCCAAGTAATATCTTCATGGATACTCTAGATGAGAACATTCGTAGTTTACCACTGGAGTTGAGAGAATGCCTTACAAAAACAGAAACTGTTTTCCAGAGCAGAAGACTAATGTTTGGAGGACATTAGTTTTCTCACAAATATAAAACGGGTTATGGCCACGACCCTGTGACGACGAGTAGGAGAAGATTGATTCTAGGAGGACATTATTTCTATCACCAATATCAAGGTGGATATACAAGTTTACCACATGTCACGACCATTATCGGTAGCGTTACAACGAATTCCGTAGAAGGAATTCAGTGACCGTATTTAGACCTTGGAGGATTACCGAAATATTTTAAAGAAATGTTTCCACTGAATTTTGGACGACATGTGGTATATGACTTAGTGACTACGTTTCTGGGATTTCGTTTAGCAGCAGATTCCTTGTCGACTATTTGTAAACATTTCCTACAAATACATCATGATTGCTCCTTTAAATGTGCACGAGGCACTCATGCTGTTAAAAGCGTTGCTATTTCATACTTCTCTATCTCTGCGTGAAAAAAAGATTCTTGACGCTTTATCGACTTTGGATGGTTACGAAAACGTGTGTGTAGCTTGTTGGTTACACGAACATTGGAAAGATGCACGTGGCTACAAAAGTGTTGGTTTCGATGCATGTACGCAAGAAGTGGCTCACTATGCCAAAGACATTTGTAATTGATCCAAGAAAGAGGTGGACTTAAAACGCCAAGTGAAAAATATGACTTTTAAAACAGTGTTAGCAACAGTGGCAGAAGAACCCGACATTGAGGAAAACCAAATTCAGGACAACAATACCGTCGTTGACATCGACACGAATGAAAAGACATTCTGGGATAAAAAAGTAGACTACGCATGATGTAGAGACCCGAAGAACATTACAGTGTGTCCCTATAAATTCTATGGTACACTTCAATCGAAGATGTTGTATATTGATTTTCTTTTATTGCATTTTGATCATTTTGCTTTTATGCACTTAACCCTTTGGCTTTTATGTGTTTTTGTATTTCATATCAAGTCGTGACTTTGAACACTCAATAAACGTGTTCTGAAAAGTATAAAATCTCTTGTTTTGTCTATGTCATTCTTAAAATTCTGAATATTTCGCTATGGCTACATCTTCCTCCTCTTCCTCGTCATCTGCTTTCAAAGTCACTGGCGCTGTATTTTCGCTATCCCTTTAACATGTTAATTGCTGGACCGAGTAGTTCAGATAAAACCGAATTCGATAAACGTTTGATAAAGCACAAATCCCATTTGATCGATCGTCCACGGCAGCGCATCGTGTTGTGTTACAGAGAGTGTCAATCAGCTTACAGCCTCCATCAAGTACGTCAAGGAGAATCCATCGTATTTGTGAAAGGCAGTCCTCACGAAGACGACGGGATCGTTTCTGACACGAGTCAGACACATCTGGCCAACTTCAATGATATGTTAGTAGAAGAAGAAGAAGAAGAAGAATTTAAACTTTGGTTTACAGGCAAAAGGCATAACTGTAATGTCAGTATTATTTACATTACCCAGAATTTGTTTCAGCAAAGTAAAGTCCGTCATGCCATGAGTGTCATGGCTACTTACATGGTCTTGTTTAAAAGTCCCATAAATACCGCCAAGGACGCGTTCCACACTCATCGCAGGTATTAATTTGAAGTATATTTGACATTAATAAAATATTGACTAACAATACATCACGTATGAATGAAAAACCAAAACATTAGCCAGTAGGTTCGAATAACCGACCGATACATCACTTTACCGGCATAAAATCGTTATAATTCGCTAGAGAGGGTCAGTAACACTATTTACATTTTACCGAGGGTTTGCCAAATTAACTCGCCATTAATCAAATTATAGGAAACCATTTCTCTGGCATCTCGTATAGTGGCAAAGTGCACATTGTGAAGGAAAGTTTTGTTTTTGGTTTTCAGACAGTAACTTTCCCAACACAAATATATTATTCCATGTTCTTATTTAATCTAGTACATCACCTAATATCCAATATTTCCTAGACATCTATTTTGATGTGCCATATATATACATATACAT
>JAECUM010057487.1:0-13201 GCA_016617855.1 Megalonaias nervosa
ATATCACATATATATATATATATATATATATATATATATATATATATATATATATATATATATATTGAGAATGTATCACCGATTTGAGTAATCTGCTTTAAGTAAGACCCCTTTATTAATTCCTATGTTAACGTTCATGAAATATTGCAAAAATAAAGTGAAGATAAAATATTTTGTATGTGATTTGTATACTTTTGTTTATCTACTTTGTACACATTTGCTAGAAAGGTATATCTCTTAATACATGTAAGTTAAACACAGTTCATACGAAAGCAAGATAATTCAGCAGCAATAGTACAAAGACCTCAATAGTAGGGAACTGATGAGACAGAAAGTTTACTAGATATAAGTTTATCTAAATATTCCACATACATTAACTCCAAAATAAATCTTTCATTTTCTAACTTGTGACATGGTCCAGCAATAAATGAGTACTGTTTACATAAATTCTTTGAAGGGAAATCTCATTTCAGTGATATTAGGTTACCGTTGATATGTAATTAAATTGAGTGAAAACTTTACATAGTAATTGTCATCAAGAAACTTTGTTACGTAACGCTACTTGGTACGTATATGTAATTAAATTGCTGGTGTGTTAGTTTTAAATTCTTTTTATTTTATTGTTGTTTCATTATATTTTATTGTAATGATAAATTTCATTGGATTTAAGTCTCTTTTCCGAAAATTGGCTTCACCCGATTTGATCTTAACGTACTTCAGCACTATTTTTAGCTCACAGTTTTTGTAAACATCGAGTGATAACGATTGGCTATTTCCAAGGTCATTTCGGCCCACATGTTAGCTGGACTGTAAACAGTCTTTCTTTTTTTTATATATTTTCAGGGTGAGAATTTGGTTCTTAGATAGGGCTATTCTAGCTACGTGACAAATGACATTTTTTTATTGCGATGTTCAAATTAGTAAATCACGTAGCCTATCGC
This sequence comes from Megalonaias nervosa, assembly GCA_016617855.1. Lineage (NCBI taxonomy): Eukaryota > Metazoa > Mollusca > Bivalvia > Unionida > Unionidae > Megalonaias > Megalonaias nervosa. The sequence goes on from JAECUM010057487.1 coordinate 942, forward strand.
GTGAAGTACCATGTGATCTAAAATCGCGGCTTTAAACAGACGCTCTCTAGTAAATTTAGTCAGTCGTTCTTAACACCTTGAGGGAACAAGATGTTTCTATTGTTGTTGTCAGATTGTTTGAAGTTCATCTGTTTTTTGGAATTTAATAATTTATTCTCTAGAAAACTAAACAAGTGTACTTTTTTATAAAAAGTTCTGGGACAAAGAAATTCAGTGGAAATTTATTCTGGAGTTTAACGGAAACATTATAAACTGTGATTCAATCGAGGATCTGTTACCACTAGTACAACGACCTAATCTGACGTCATCGCCTCCATATTGGAATTTCATCGAAATTCGAACCCAGATTCTATTAGAACTGTTTAGTGATAGGACTTGTATTTTTCAATCTTAGGATTTAATTTTGGATTATATTCACAAACCGTAAGTCCTATTTCCAATTTTTACAATGTTTTCTAGGGAAATAAATTATTTTGTTAAAATTTACAAAGCTTGTTGGATTCACTCTTTTCTCTTGTTATTTTTGCACCTGCCTACACGTAACATACTATATCGGGTTAAAATATGGAATATCTTTATACAACATTCCTGTTTGTCCAAGTCACTAGCTCTGATATTTAAGCTATTTCAGTCACGATAAAAAAAAAATCTCTTTTAAATTTGCTATCAAGCTGTATTTAAGAGAAACATTGGGTAATATGGGCTTAATTTACACGCCCCTGTACATCTTAATACTTTATATACATACTACTTTTATTCAGGTCCTAAAATACTGGCTGTTACCTTTATACCTTTATTCATTCAACCTTTTGTACGAAGTACACTGAAAACTAATATAGGCATTTATTTCAGGTAACATAGGTACAATGTGAACCTGCAGTCAGTTTGCGCTTTTTGGCAGACAGAGAAATAATTTGGCAGTGCAGAAATATGTTTGAAATCAGAAACGATTCAATCCCAACATAGTATAAGAGCATTGCCTGTAACTATGACATACAAGTTGGTTCTAATATTTTCTACCTCCTTTTGTTCTTTCAGTCGTCATGTCTCTTCCGCATATTTATCATTATCTTCATAAATGTGTTTCTGTGTGTACATACAGTATGATATGTTCATTTCCCATTTTTGCATTTGAAAATAATCTTTGCGTGGGAAGGCAATTATAAGTGCAAGAACACACACACACGCACACACACACATACACACATATATGTGCATGTATGTATGCATGTATGTATGTATGTATGTATGTATGTATGTATAACATTTATTATGGATAGGTGTCCTGTTCAGCAATAAAAGAATGATACTTATGTACAATATATACAAATTATCAAATATTTTTGAGTATATTGTTTACAATCTCTCTTACCATACGCGCAAAGTTAGATATGTTGCTGTCTTGAATAAATTTTCAAATCTGTTGTAACCGATGATCATAAGGCTTAATATGTACATATTTGTATTGAACAGTTTATTTCTCCTATTGCTCGTGGGAGAAAGCCGTATGACTGCTCTCCGCTGTTGCTGGTCGGCTTCCACCTGAAATGAAATGATATTATCTACATACTCAAGCAAAAACAACCGTAATGGTTTTACGTCCCTAACGACATTGGTCGTTGCTTTCCTATATAGTTTTACAAAATAAGCAAATCTAATAGCTTAGAAAATTTCCATTCAACAGAATATATTACAATTTAGTTATTATATCATTACCGGCGATCTAACGAATCGATTTGCTACTTGTTAAAACATTTTACTAATGTTAGGAAGATCGATAAAAAATAGCTTCCAATAGCAACGTAGTGGATTTCTATTCCATTCAATCGAACTCAAATCTACAGCTCATAGATCAAAAGCGAGAGTGAAAATGTGTTTTCTTCGATCACGCGCTATCCATTTGTTCCTGGGGTCCTATTTATTTCGCGGCTTTCAAATTTCACACTTTTCATGTGGGAAGCAATTTCACGAATATGCCACTGCGGTCTATCTGATTTTCTAAAAATGATTATTTGCGGTTATTTAATTTTTGGAACCTCCCGCGAATTCCACAAATGTACAGAGCATCCGTACTGTCCATTTCGCCAACCGCTCTGGTGGCCTAGTGGTTAGAGAATCCGCCTCGGATGCGGGAGGTCGCGGGTTCGATCCCCGGCCGAGTCAAGCCAAAGGCTTTTAAAAATGGTACTTACAGCTGCCTCGCTTGGCGCACAACATTAAGAGGATAGTGTTAGGACTCGTCGGCCTGGTGTCATCAGAATGTGACTGGGTGGGATATCATTCTATATGTCTGCGGCATGATGCCCCAGTGCTAGACATCGCTATGAACTGCCACACTACATACGAAGTAGCGATATGGCTGAAAACTTGTTAAAGCTACGTTAAAAATCCAGATCACACACACACACACACACACACACACACACACACACACACACAGACGCACACACTGTTCATTTCGCAGTATTTGCAAGCAATTTCGTTTTTGTTTCAGAAACATTGTAAATATAAAAAAATAAACAAACAACTAAATAAATTAAAATCAATAAATAAATAATATATTCCGATCACAATTGTAAAAGCTATCAAATAAAGTCTGGTTTAAAAATAACAGACATATACATGTATATATGGATAGAATGTCAAAGACACCTAATTATTAAATGCATTCTCGCCTCCAAAAGATGGGTCATCATTCGTGGGCTGAACTTTGTTTTTGCGACCAAACGGAGGTTCTTGCTTGCCCTGCCTAATAAAGCTGATGTCAGTGTTTCCATATTTGCCCCTCCCAATCAGATCTTCGTCTGAAGCGGAGTTATTCTGAATCAAGAAATAAGTGGACAGAGGGCCGTATCCCCGCAGTTCTACCTCTCCACGTTCGTCAAAACTGAATCCTTTGTTAACAAGCACTCTATAAAAAGATAGAAGAGTATGCAAGGTTTACATAAAATTTCTTTGCGATTCAAATCTCTTTATACAAATAATCCGGTGCGATGTGTCATGGATTTGCCTTACGTGCGGATTAAGTCAGAAAAATTTGCAAGGTATATCATTTTAAAGACAAGACTGTAATGAATGTTTTAAAAGATGTTGCCATTTTTTCTCATCAAAGTCGTTCTCGAGACTAAATGTCAATCTAATCTCTTGGTGATCTTGACTCTCCTCTGTGGCATTTAGCAGGTTAAACGAGTCAAACCATAAACCATTGAAAGCATTTGATTTTCCATTAAGTAATGAGATATTGCAAGAAAAATCAAATAGCACCATATATTTTAAATTGTACTAATCTGTTTCTGGCGTGATGCACATTGCGCTCGTTTTTTGTGTAGATGCAATAAATTTAGTTCTTCCTCAACCACCTTTTCCAAAGTTTAAAAATAGGTATGCTTTAGGAGACAGAAGCACGCTCATTCTGATGTGAAATGGTTAAATGTCAAGGTCACTATGACTTGAGCTTAAAACATTCTGCACAGGTTTTGTTTTGTTTTTGGTTTGGTTTTTATCTTGGGTGTAGTACAAGTTCAACAGAATACTGCTTCACCCGCCCTTACAGATATGATACGCGTAAAATATAAGTTTATCAATTTCAAGGTCTAAATGTTAAAGGTCAAGGTCATTATGAACCAAGGTGGAGGAAGCAATCTCTGATTCCCCAAGTCCCGCTCTATATACTTCCGCTAATACTTGCGAATAGAGTTTATGATGTACAGAAGACAAGAATGGCTTCTTGCATTGCTTCACTCCCAGACTCCGTACCTGCTTTCAAAATTAATTAGATGTTTTTGTTAGAATCTGTTACAGACCTATTCAAGGAAGAATATGACCTCTTTTAACTTGTTTGATATTTAACACATTCCAGTTACCGTATGTACGCGCGTTCATGTCAATTCCAACTGCTGTACTGCATATGATGCAACAGCAGATCAGGGTCTACTTGTTTGTTCTTTTGATTACGTCTAACAAACTAACAAACTGCAATGACCCAGATCTAATGCCACATAAAGCCGCGGCAGATCTGGCTCTGTGCAGTTTGCAGTTGGACTCGACTTTGAAGTGGGTATATACGGTAATAGTTTGGAACAAAGGTTACATTCAAGCATGAGCGTGAGGACTCCTTTACATTTTCAGTAGCTTTAAGAACGTAAGTAATGCGAAAGAATTGCTGATGTCTTTTGGGTTTGACATGAAACTACTTCTTCAGTGATAAGTTTTCTTCTCAGCATTCATGCCAGTTATGAATTGCCAGAGGAAGCCATGAAAACCATTAAAATCTTCTATCTGTCGTGATCCATATGTACAATAATAGACAATACTGGAGTTGAGCACATGAGAATCCCCAAGACCGTAAATGTGTTTGAATACGATGCTGGTTAGTGCAAATGAGCAAAACATAATATCAGTCTACTTCCTCTCATGTTCTTTTTAAGTTGAATATTCAAACGGTTGGATACAACATATTTTTTATATTTATGCTACATAATTTACTGAGCATGTACAACGATGATTCTAGGATCCATATTAATAAACTCTATTTTATGGTCAACATATGTAAAGGAAATGTTAGCTTTGAAAAGTTTTATATTTTGCTAGAATTCTCCAATCCATCGGCAGGTTATACAGTCTTCCTATTCACCTTCCCCCCACCCCCCTTTTTTATACGCGAACCATTTTGTACAGAATTTAAGTAAAAAGTGGATCAAGCTGCCAGCTGATACAGATCAAGTTTTGTTGGGATCGCATAGCAACTAACATCGCTGGAATACATTTGGCTGTAACTTTAAGATCACAAGATGTAAGGTGTTTACTGGTATTTCAGGTTTTGGAGCATGTCTCCAAACTTTAAGATTTACTTTTTCATAATCTACAACCAAAGACTGTCATTTATTTCGTCTTATTTCATCCTTTTACACAAGCATCCTCATGCATTAACGTGTTTTCACACAAACTGGTTTGTAAATATATTCGTTTTAAATTGATTTCGGGCCTTGTAGTTTAGTGTGTGCCCATCTCGAGGGATAAGTTGAGGTTTGTTGCACATAAGCTCTGGGTTACAATTGTGCTTATTATAAAGGTGACCTTTGGACCCAGGCTCTGAGTACTAGAGAGAAAATCTGGCAACCGTCTGAGAATCTGACAGATTCCCCAAAGTCCATTAGGTACTTATATGAATATATTTTTACAGGTTAATGGCACGACCTTTTCCCATTAATTACAATACAAGACTTAACCCATTAGAAAAAATAATTGCCATCTCTGATTTCTTCGATAATGTTTACACAATCCCCTTTCAAGAGTCTTATGTTCCGCAATATATAAAGGAACCATCCTCGAATGGTGACGTTTCTCATTAGTAAAATAATAATCACATTTTTTGGGTTTGGAAGGTTAAAATTATATGCACCGTCTCCGGTGGCTTTTATATGCGATCGGTGGTTCAAGGCCATCATTATTTAGGAGTCAAATGTCATAAAGATTAAACTAGCCTCAGTGTTAGGTGCCTAATCAGCGATGCTTGCGGATCCTTCCTTTTTAATGGTTCCAGACCCTCTTTTAACCGAATCTCTAGGTTTCTATATTTTTTCTGCACAGTATATGTCCGCACATGTTTCAACTATTCAAGGAATGCTTGCCGTCAGCATTGTAAATAATACCCTCATTTGTATAAACCTTTTAATATTTATGACTGTATGAAGCATAATATATCAGATGCAATCCATGCACCGTCAGTCCTAGCAAATTAAATTTAATACCACATAATACACATTAATATATACGGCATAACTCGGCAAGTCTTCACTTTGAAGGACCTACGGGTCTTACAACTGTCTCTGCAGATCTTCTCTTTTTCATCTGCAAGTATAGTGTGGTTTCTTTTCACCGAGGATTTTCAATCAGCAGTGATTAGTTTATTCCTTTTAAGGTTATTTACTGGAGTAAAACTGATAACCTTGGAATTTTCTCCTTTTTCTCATGCTGTAATATGCTTCAAAATGTTTTAACGAGCGTCAAATGACCAGTTCAAACAAAAGGGATGTAACTCTTGATGCTGCAATTTCGTGCCACAGTGACATATTTATAGAAATACACAGTTACTTTGGGATGTTACATCTGACTTTGAAATTTTAAGTTTTAACCCTTTAAGATAAGTAATGGCAACATTTCGTTCGTTATCACTAGTTTTCAAATGATATACGTTGTAAATTTTCGTCACGAATTTCGCACGTGAGTACAAGTGCTCGTAACTAAATTGGAGAGACGGACTTGGAAACAACACATCCTAAGGTGATAAACAGTTACTGTATAGTTTATTTGTTAAGAAATGACCATAGCCGAAGTGCAAGTTTACACAGGTCAAAATTTACCATAGTCATTGGACAACATAATCCTTCAAGTAATTTTGTTTCTGTTATTTTACAGTTTAAAATACAATTGGAGTCACGGGCACTGTTCAACTCCTAACACTGCTAAAATTATCTATCCTCTTTCTGCTATAAATAATACTTATGAACTGAAGTACATGGAAAACTGTACAGATGAACAAAGCACTCCTAGTGCTTAAAATTGTTTGATTAATTACATAAAAGTCGCATGTATTAATTATCGCAATTATTAAGTCTTGTGAATAAAATAAAGTTTTGACCAAGAAAATGCTCACCCAAATGTAGTAGGACTAACGTGGATCATACCAGGTAGTCCGCTGCTTTCCAGCTTCGACGCCACTACAGCTGATTCTCCCAGCACCAGATAACGGGGTAATTTGCTCCCTACTACCCCTGCCACCGCGGTTCCTGTGTGCATGCCGATCCGTATCTAAAGGCAGTGTTAACAAATACGTCATACGTGTTATTATATATTGAATGATAATTGTTCCAATAGGATTAGTTCCTGACAAACAGACAACGAGAAAACAGAGGTTACTTTTTGACAATTTTTGGCATTCGCCATGGACTTCTAGACCCAGCATTTCTGAACAACCTTATTTCTTCAGTCACTTACTTCTTTGTGGTATTGATCGTTTTGTTAAACAGAATGAAGCAATTGCTCCTTATTTACCGTGAAAGATAATAGCGTCCATTAATTTGTTACACAATCACATAAGACTAACATTTACCATTTTCTTTACGTAGTAAAATTTATAAAATGTCTGCGGCATCGAAAACAAAAGGTAATTCCATGATCACGACAATAGGAAAATATGCCTTTTCTCGGTCACCGATTGGTTTATATCCTACATCTTCCCCTGTTGCACTACTAAAACGCTCAAGGTCTGGCGATTTTGTAACGTGTCCCGGAAGGGAATGACACTGAAAAGCTGCCAGCGGCAAACAAAAGAGTACTTATATATGTTTCACTTGAATGGAAAGTTCTATAAGTCATGGCATACTTACTTCTTGGGAGTAAGTTGCTTAATTTGATGCTGCTGATACTGTCGTAAGCAGCTCTCTCTCTCTCTCTCTATATATATATATATATATATATATATATATATATATATATATATATATATATATATATATATATATATATATATAGTTCTAACTAAATTCCAGCGGAATTCTAAATAAGATCCAACGCTAAAGGTGTTGATGTGCCTGTAGTCTCGAATGTACTAATGTACCAATGACCCGACGTGTGATGACGTGCCAACAGTCTATTGATGTATCACAAAAATATAATCCAATTTATCCTTGTTTGAATTCACTATGATTCCAAATTAATGTCTCCAAGAATATTATTGAGCAATTTGTAATTCCAGAGAATAACAATTTGAATAAATCATTCTAACCCAAATCAAATACTTAACACAACAATAAGACTGATTCTGCTTCAAGACCTTACAGCATGAACAAGTAATTTCTCAGGTAAACAAGATAATAAAGCTCTCTACCTCACCTAGGTTACAGTTATCATTTTCTAAAACGAATACAATATTACTTAATGGAAAATCCCATTCTAGAAGATTCTGTTACTAAAGTTATAATACAGAACATGGTAAACATAATGTCCTTGACTTAGACCAAGATAATGATCCAAATATTTAACCCACACCATGTTACAACGCGATTGCAAGGTTATATTGTATTTCAGACACTGTATCATGATTTCGATTAAAAAAATAAACTAAACTTCATGATATATGCTATCATAGATACAATCTATAGTATCCAGAAAATATATGATAGAAGCCTTTGATTATAAGAGCCAAGGTGGCTCAGTGCTTAGCGTCCTGGACTGACGACCGAAAAGTTTCATGTTTAAATCCCATCATCGGACCCGCCTGGGTTAGCTACTGTGGTGTATCCTTGAGCAAGACACTTTACTCAAATTGCATTGGCACTAAATAACCTATCAGTGTTGCTGTGCCGTAAAGCACCAAACGAAATTAAACCTTTCATTTGAGGATAGGAGAATGTTAATGGCGGTCTTACTGTCGGAAACTGAGTTTTGCAGACAACGTGTAAACGTAGCCGATATAATGGATATTTACGTTCTTAAATCCTCAAATAAAAGACTGGTATGCCCATTCTAATACACTTTTTAAGAATTCGGTCTGGAAAAGAAAAATAATACGCAATTTTCCGTAAAGAATTGCTGACTTTCCTCTTAAGTGTTTGTCAAATTCATTCCATTCTGCATTACAGCCATTGCAGAGGAAACATCACAACAAGGGCGATCTATACTGAATGAGATTCAAAGCATACGGCTTTCTCCGTGTGTACTCCCACCAATGGTATAGCGTTGTGTCGTTGCTAATATCGTTTCCAAGCGATGAAATCCATTGTGAGAAGTATGGATTCTTCTGTCGCAAATATTAATGTTCGAAAAATCAGCAGTTCTGTTTCATACGCTGGCGTATTAGGAAATTTGTTTTTTTTTTTTTACGTTACCACCATTTTGCTTGCTGACAGTAATTGGTGCCATAATGTACATGACTATGGCTGAATAAGCACCAAGCAGGCGAATTGTATAATTCTTCTCGCACATTATGATTATAGCAGGCATACAACAAAATTCAAATGCTCCTGTTTTAAAAGGAAACATCGTGATGTCTGAAAAGAACTATAATTTGTAGAAATTCACTCTGAGTTTTCCAATATCAACCTAAAGTTTAAATTTTTTAAATTTGTTTTCTTGCAACTAACCTCTTATAATAGAATACCAGGAAAGGTCTTCTGATGATCTTTATAATTTATGTCATATCGATAACATTACTCCAGGAATAATAATAATAATAATAATAATAATAATAATAATAATAATAATAAAATTATTATTACTACTACTACCATTACTCCTCCTTTGCAATCGGATGGATATTGCATTTCGACAGTTAGTCCCTACATTAGATCGTTGCCCTCTCAATATCTCAATCTCCATTTCACATAAACTTATGAAACTTAGTATGTGGATACATCCAGGGAAGGGTAGATCATTATGCCTAAAATTCATGCTTGAGTGGCTTTTGTATTTCCAGCAATTCGTTGTTTCACCCCACCCCACCCCAATATATTGGGCTGTCTTCTGTCTACACATTAAATTTGGTAGGTAGATAAAACATGTACCAAAATAACTCACATATATCCAAACTCGAGAACGCTTGATTGATTGAGGTTGTTTGCTTTTTTCAGTTATTCGTTTCGTTACACTATCAATGTCTTGGACATTATTTGAACTATGCTCATGTAATTGTTTACATAGACATATGTGGATAAAGGTAATTCAACGATACCGTCACTGCCAACCAATCTGCATACAGTATTGACTTCTGTTTTCTGATGTGTTCGTTAATCATACCCCTAAAATCTTGGACACTATTTTATCAACACTTACGAAATCTGGTAAACGATTTAATCCCGATGAAAACAACTCATCGATACCAAAACTACGCCAGTTTTAACCAGTTTCCCCGCTAGAATGACTTTTTGTATTTTCAGCTGTTTTTTCGTTACACCCTAAATATCTTAGACCTTATTTGACATACACTCCATTTGTTACACCCTCAATATCTTGAACCCAATTTCTCCATTTCTTAGCCCTACCCAAACTAGGTCAGTGTGACCTAAGTTTCACACTTATGTGGCAATTTGTTCATTACACCGTCAAAGCTTGAACCGTATTTAACCTAAACACATGAAAACTTGTATGTTGTTGAATTTTGATAAGAGTACGTCTACCATACTATTACTAAGTTAATGTTGCCATATATTCATGCGTGAGTGCCTTGTTTATGTGTAGCTTTCTTTTCGTTACATCCACAATATCTTAAACCTTATTGCAAATACACTTAGGAAAATTGTAGTGTGGCTGCATATCAAGGTGAATAACCCTACCATACTAAATTTAGGGAGTTGTGGCCTAATTTTAACGCTTGAGTGACTTTTATTTTATCAGTAAGTCATTTATGCATTCTCGATATATTGGTCCGTTTTTATCTACACTCGTGAAACATGTCATGAAGAGGCACCTCAAGGTGGATGGCTCAACCATAACAAAACTAGGTCGCTGTACCCTAATATTCATGCCTGAAATCTGTTTATGACACACACCCCAATATCATTAAACTTATTTCAAACAAACTCGTTAAAACCTTTAGGTGAATTCATCTCAAGGAGAATAACTCAGACATACAAAAGGTAGGTCACTGACACCTAACTGTCATTACTCTAGTATATTCTTTTAATATACCAATCCCTATATTGTTGTCTACTACAAATGTGCTCCTGTTTGTACGGGAATCGTGCTTTAGGATTAACTTATTATTATTATTATTATTATTATTATTATTATTATTATTATTATATATTACAAAAATTATCAACAAGCTCCAACAACTTATTAAATGTACTAGCAATGGATCAGATGTTGATTTGGCTGTACTGGTCACTGAGGTGGACAAAATTCAGGAAGTGTCTTTATTTGATTCGTGTGTATGCAGCTTTCCAATCCTGAAAATGGGAATAGAACTTAAGACCACGAAGGTACAAACCACTCAACCCCGGTCCTATTATCTTTATAATAATAATAATAATAATAATAATAATAATAATAATAATAATAATAATAATTAGTAGTAGTAGTAGTAGTAGTAGTAGTAGTAGTAGTGTAACTTTCAACAATGTATTTTCTACGCACATTTCAGTGCTGGATAAGTGCATACGTTCTAATTGCTATATGTATTACTCCATCCTCGTGAAAATACAGATCAGTGTCAGTAGTTTCCTTATTTCCATCAGCAAACATTAATCAAATATTTATTCTTTGACGTCAAATCCTAAACTGGTTACAGTAAACCAGGTTTGACATACATGTATATAAAATGTCATTTTTTAAAATTATTTTGTTCCTTGCTGTTTTGTTGGTTTGGAGGGGGGTGCTATTCCTTTTGGGCAGGTGATGGTGGTCGGATACAACAAAATGACAAATATATGGTATTTTAAGAAGGAAAAGAAAATTTATGTTTTATTATATTAAAAAAAAATTGCTACTGAATAGAAGCGTTGAAGATTACATTCACTTTCCAACACACGACTCCCACCCCCACCCCCAATTTAGTAAGTTCACCTCAATTACAATTGCATTTATTAAATCATAATAAAAAAAATTAACTAATATCAACGATTTGAGAGAAAGGTAGGTTTGGAATGTCCTAATTTATATAAATAAAATAATTTTCTGGACATTTCGTAAACTAGTTTACCCTATCTGACCGTAAATGCACGTAACACACCATATTGCTTATTGTGTCAAGTTGTTAAAGGACAAGCAAACAGTGGCGAGTCAGATATTGTATGTCAAAATATTTATATTAAAAAAATAAAAAATACGATTTCCATGCCTGAATGTTAATTCAGTATCTACTTGTTGTTCAAGCTCACAAAATGCTCCTTTTTCTTCCTGCAAGTATAACTTCTACAGGCACATACAACCAAATGTCGCGTGATATAATGGGAAAGTTTGAATTTTTGCATTTGAAAACAAAAGAACATGTGAAAATATCGGATTTTCGTTTTGTACTCAGTTATATAATAACAAAAAATAGCCATCGCCATTTTCAGATTCTTTCTTTTTTCTCTGTGTTGTTCTGCTTGGCTGAGTAATTATTCGTTTTACCCGCCTTTATGGATAACTCTGGATTGTTTGTCTCATCGGCGCATATAGCTATAATAAGTACTTGTTTGTCAAAGCATATACACCAGCTTTTAAAAAAATATCATCTTATAATCAACACTTAATGCTTAAATAACACTAATACTTCTAAG
>JAECUM010057489.1:0-14711 GCA_016617855.1 Megalonaias nervosa
AAGTGGCTGACCTCAATCGGGCGGAACAGTGTGGCAAGGGTCTGACCTGAATACGCACTACTCTAGGGACAAATAGAGACATAGACATAGAGACATGGTTAGAGACAGGGTTAGAGACATAGTTAGAGACATAGACATACACAAATTTATCGACATAAATCTATCATACAAAAAATCGACTAAAATAGTTTTTAGGTAAGAGAGAATAGGCATCTCTTCCAGACAATTGAGTGGCCCTGAAAAGGGCCTTTGTTTTTTTTTTTGTTAACACCATTCAGTTAACATAAGAGTGCATCGCACGGGATTCTTCTCTTCCTCAAACTTCTTCTGACATGTGGACTGTAGATTAAGACTCGCATCAGATAGCCTTGCTTCTCCACATAGATTCTTCGTTTCAAAAGGGCCGTATCAGTGATCTTGGTGATAGTCCATGATGATTTAACACACATGAGATAATCCGGGTTGAACAGCATCGATGATAGGAGGGTAGACGATTCTACGTTAGTCCACATCTTGTGACGAGAAAAGATGAATAGAATGAGGTGAACCGCAGTTATTTATAGTTATTTATAATGGAAGAGCGGATCGAAACGGATTGAGTTCTTTCACCAACCCTAACTCGCGTTACAAAATTCAGTCAGAGTACGGACTCTGTCTTCCAATCCGAAGACAGCTGCCTGTGACGTCACATTCCCTACATTGGTGCGCTATCGTCTGTACTCAGTGAATCGATGTGACATTGTTAGAACATGACGAAAACGACGAAGACGATGAATTGGGGCTCACCGGCTGTGGAGACGAGGAGTGACGGCATAGCAGCAACTACTAAAACAACCAAACTCCTACTTCCAGACGAGAACGATTTTAATTGGGTTTTAGTAGAATTTAATTGGGATTTAGTGGATTTTCTCTCTTCTTCACAAGAATTTGTTCCGATACCAGCACCTTCGCCACCTTCTACTTCCTTACCACAGAGACAGAAAGAAGAACTGGAGAAATTTTTGCAACAGCAGAAAGAAGCAAAACAAGCTTTTCTCCTTCAACAGCAACAGCGAGAAGAAGAACAGGCAAGAAGAAAACGACAGGAAGAAGAAACAGAGAAGAAAAAAGGAGAGAAGTAGTACAGTGAAAGTCAAACGGTCACGGTACTTTTAGACATTTTGGCAGAGTTCAGGAGTCTGAAACAAATTTATCAGACTTCTTTAATACGACCCAAGAGAAAAAGACTTTCCCGAGCCAAACAGTCCAATCCCATCCACATTCCCAATACGCCTGAGATACCAACACTTGTGATTTCTACCAAATCATCGACATGAGCAGGTCCAGAAGTAGGTCTTGGCCGTGGCAAAGGGATAAGGCAGTTAAAGCTCATTACGTCCCGTACATGGGTTGCTTTTTTTGTTTAAAAAAAGAAGAAAAATAACCACCCAGCAACCCTTTTCAGGGCCTCCTGTCTCTCTCGAAAAGAGACTACTCAATATTTGCCAAAATCAAATAAAACCTAAATCCTTTTTTTCCCATGATGTACGTGTGTGAATGCGTTGGTGTAGTCCTTATGATTATAAATATCAAAACCAAGAGACGCTCACGTTTCTTCTTTCTGGTATATTTTCTGGTACAAATTACAATCAAATTTCACAACACATCACTTTTTTAAGTTCATTAGCTTCTTCTTTTCCGTTCACTCTATCCTTCTTTAAATTTCTTCACTGTCACATGTTGTTTTCCTCTTCTTCTTCTTCACTTTCTTCTCGTCTTCTTTTCCTCTCTTTCTGGGTGGTCTAGGTTCTTCCTCCTTATCGCACGGTTCTTCTTCATGTTCAAAAGCCTTCTCCTCCTGCTCCTGTTGTTTCTTGGGCCGGTTCTCTTTTTTGTTAGGGCAGTCTGAAGACCAATGTCCTTTCTCTTGACAATGATAACAGGTATCTTGACCTATGTCTCTTTTCACGCTTGTCCTACTTTGACCATGTGGACATTCTGTAGACCAATGTCCTCTCTTCTGACAGATATAACAAGTGTCTTGACTTTTATCTCGAAAGGAGGGGGAGTAATCTGTCGGCTTCTCTAAAGAAAACCTTCGTATGACACCTAGCAAAATATCGATCAGAAGTTCGATCTGTGCTGGCTCTTCCATCTTTCTGGTAGGATTGAGAGTGAAATGAATACTTTGAGGGAAGACACTGACCCTCTATATAGGGAAGTCAATGACCTTATATTTATATATAGGGGACCATGGCGTTTAAAATGTAGTCATTTGACATTCTGAATTCAAGACGAAACGATCGCACCATTTCGTGAAGAAAGGAGAAGAAAGTAAGAGGCAGAAACGTGATCTATTGCCGCCCACAGTAGCTGAAGTCTTGGCTGAAATTCATGCCAGTGTTTTCGAAGATGACATGAGTGAGCCAGAATCCAGACCCAGAGAGTCTACACCAAACCAATGTTCACCATCAGTAACACCTTAAAACTATTACAACATTCGAGATACGGATAAAACGCTAATCTAGAAAATTTAGAACCACGGCCTACACGTACACGGTGAAATTAAAGATTTCAAGTCATACGTACCGCTGGAGAAAACAGAGTGGTTCATCACCGACTAATGGGATTCTTTGTTACTCTTACTGAAACGGCAATATCGAACCAAAGAAGACGGTCGCTTGACACTTTCCATTTGTCAAGACAGTCTGAAGTCCCCTGTTTCGATCGAGTTTAGCAGACCAGCAGAACTGACACCTACTAAAGTCATCGACAAGATTTAACACGTACAGCAGTCGAACGACAAATTTCACATCACCGATGGAAAAGCCACATTGTACATGGCCCACGTTCCTCTTCCCAAAGGCACCGGGCAATGTAGAAGAGTGTTATTGGTGGACAACCTTCGCAGTACCAAAAGGAGCCTCGTCCAAATTAACAACCTTCAAGACAAGATGTGTTTAGCTCGAGCCATTGTCGTAGGACGAACGTATGCAGACTAGAACGACACGGCAGAATGGGAAAGAGCCTGGAAAACTATTCAACGATCGAACCGAGCCAAACAACAAAGAGAGGCAGAACTTCTGTTACAGTAAGCTGGCCTGCCTAAAGACACACCCTGTGGCATTACTGAAATGCAAAATTGAAAGATGTCTTAGCTCCATGCTACACATTGAAAGTGCATCCTCACGAAGTGCGTGGGAAGCTGTTGTTTCCAGGCAAAGATTTCAATGACGGAAAATACATTCACGTCTATCATCACGATGAACATTTCGATACCATTATCAGCATCTCCGGATTCCTGGGATACAGTTATTATTTGTGAGATATGTGACTATGGGTATAACAATCGAGAGCAACACAAGCATTGTGGATCGAAATGTCCAGGATGTTTGGCCTCTAAACCTTGTCTTGACGAAGGACAAGACCAGTGCATTACTCAGCTTGTCAGCGCACTTTTGTCAGTCCAACCTGTTACCAACAACATCTGAAAACGTAAGGTTCACATCATAAAAGTACTTGTCAACATCTGAGATTGTGCCCTAATTGTGGACAAGTTATACGTACCAATAATGCCAAGGCACACATTTGTGCAGGAAAGATACGATTTCACAAATGTCACCAAATCGTGGACTTGCAACACGAATGCTAAATTAAAAAGATATCGATCACAGCAGAAGGAGGAGGAGGAAGAGGAAGATGCCCACAATAAAGGGAATTTCATTATTTTGATTTCTAACGCATGCAAGAGACTGGCATTCAAATTCCTAATTTCTGCGTGGCTCATCGAACATGCGAGAAGCGCATCCAAGAACCTATATTTTACCATTGCTAACACTGTAGCAAGATTACTGGAGGACGTAAAAAAATCTTTCGAGAACTAAACAGGCCTACCGATTTTGCCCAATGGATCTTAAAACCAATCGACGAAACGTCGAGTCAAGAGGACATCGAACGTAATGGAGATTGTCATCGCTATGCCTCGGTGATGTTTCACAATTTCTCGGATACTATGGACACATTCTTCTGAAATACTATACGGAACAAAGTACCGAACGTCCTAAAGTCACCTTGAACGGAGCCAAAGTCATTTCTATGCAAGTGGGACAAGTGTGGTTGAAAGATTAGAGGAGTTACTTGGCCAGGCCATTGAGTCAAATTCCTAAAACGTTTGGAATGACATAAATGGCCAAAGAATATTTTTACGCACTATTTCAATACCAAAGCCAATCAACACACCGTTCTACCCCATTTTCCTAATGGTCACTACAACGACCCCGACAACATGCGCACCGAACAATGAGAAGCTTTCTACGTTTGGTACCAAACTCACGCCTCGGACACCTTCGACATTCAGGAAGAAATGTAAAAGCATTGTCGATCGGACGTTGGCATTTTACGGCGTTGCTGTGTAGAATTTTGAGAACTGTTCATGGAGCAGGGTGGGATCGATTATTTGAAAAAAGCTGCACCATTGACAAAGCGTGTTCCATAGTGTACCACAAACGATTCATGCTCGAGAAGACCCTGGCTGTCATTGGTCCTCAAACAACCAATTTTGTCAAACGTCGTTATTCGGTCAAAACCTTAGGCTGGCTACATTACTTGTGCGATAAGGAAGACAAATAGATCCAACATGCCAGAAACGAAGGAGGTAGAAAGATCATTGGAAATTATTCGGTGGATGGCCGGGACTTAGAAAAACCTAAGATCGTGTACGAATTTAACGGTTGCTCATTTCACGGATGTCCGACCTGCTACCCTCAAAGAAACACCCAAAATCAGTTTTTACAAAGTACCATGCAAGACTTGTGCGAGGCCACTTGTCAGCAGCGCTTGAAGTTAGAACAGCAAGGATACCAAGTCGTGGAAAAGTGGAACACGAGTACGATCACCGTTTTGAAAATCGATCCCGAATTTAAGCGCAACGTGGAAAATTACAAATTGGTAAAAGAAAGACATTGCTGTGAATGTCTAGTTTAGAAGATTACATTCAGAACCTACCATTGGAACTGATAGATCGCATTTACCAAACGTTTGTCAAAATACAAATCAAACTCAAAGAAGAATTGCATCCATTACGTCACCGATGTTGGAACCACTGGTACCTGAATGGCATCAGAGGATTAATTCATTTGAAAGTGTTCCAATGGTCAGACATTGGTGAATCATGTGAAATTCATAAAGTTTTGGATGCCACTCATTCTGCTTACAAGGTTACCATACTGCACCAAATTCCAACGGAAGAGTTAAAGGATTACCAAATCTTTTACACGAAAATGTCTTTTTTCAAGAGGAAACTTCTGTGCGGCGTGTGGTATGTGAATTAGTGACTTAACAAGTTTGGTACTGTACTAAAATAAAACCGATTCTGTTCA
Source organism: Megalonaias nervosa (assembly GCA_016617855.1). Classification (NCBI taxonomy): domain Eukaryota; kingdom Metazoa; phylum Mollusca; class Bivalvia; order Unionida; family Unionidae; genus Megalonaias; species Megalonaias nervosa. The sequence continues at coordinate 5,358 of JAECUM010057489.1, forward strand.
AAAGGTACATTTATTACCTTCAACAAAAAAGAGGGCATAAAAACTTGCGACCATGTCACGACATTTATCATTAGTGATACAACAATTGCCGTGGAAGGAAATCAATGACACTATTCAGACTGTGGAGGATTATCAACACTTTTTACGAGAACTGTATCCAGTGAGTTTGGGTTGTCGTGTGGTGTGGTTCTTTGTGACCCCCTTTCTGGGATTTCTTTTACCAGCCGATTCCATGTGGGCTCCTTATGATCTGTACCTCACAGTACCAACAAAAACATGAGTGTGGGACCTCTACATGTACACGAGAGATTCATGCTGTTAAAAGTCGTGCGCTTTCACCTCGATAATTCTCTCCCTCTGCGGGAAGAAAAGATTCGTCAACTTTTAGCCACTGAAGATGTTTACGAAGATGTGTAGATTGTGACTTACACCCTCAATGCCAAGATGTACGAGAATGGAAAAGGTTTAGTTTCTAGGCTTGGACAAAAGAAGCGGCAAACTATGCCCAAGATTTGTAATCATGAAGTCAAATGTCCAGTGAAAAAAGTAACTTTTAAGCCTATGTTAGCCTCAGTGTCAGAAGATCCCAACACCGAGGAAACCAGTCCATGCAGGACAGGACTGTCATTGACAAGGACACCTGGAGGACCCCTGTGTGACTGTGCCCAGTGTAGAGACTCACTGTGTGACATTACCCAGTGTCCCTAGGACACCACGCCTTCGTCACAAACAATGTTGTACAGTCACTTGGTTATATTCCACTTTGATCCTTTTGATGTGTATTTGCTCGACGTACTTAACCATTTGGATTTTATGTATTTTAATCTGTCGTGTTCCATTTTAAAAAATTTAAAATAAGCGTGTCTTGAAAACGTATAAAAGCTCTTGTCTTGTCTGTGTTCGTTTCAAAAGTGGCATCCCATTCACCATGGCTACCTCTGTTGTCTCTGCTACCTCTTCCTCCATTTCCAAAGTCATCGACGAAAACTTAGATCGTGCCAGTTGGTAGGCTTCATACCTGCACCATCCCTTTAACATGTTAATTGCTGGACTGACCGGGTCAGGCAAAACCGAATTTTTCAAACGTTTGATCGAACATAAGAAACATTTGGTCGATCGTTCACCTCAACGTATCGTGTGGTGTTACAAAGAGTGACAGTCGGCGTACAGTCTCCTGAGAAAAAGTCAAGGAGATTTCATCGTGTTTGTGGAAGGCATTCCTGGCGAAGACGACGGGATCGTGTCTGACCCCAGTCAAACCCATATGGTCATCTTCTACGATATGTTAGGAGAAGACGAAGAAGACATTGTTCTGTGGTTTACGCTAAAAGGTCATCATCGTAATGACAGTGTCATTTACATCACCCAAAATTTGTTTCAACAAAGTAGAGCCCATCGCACCATCAGTCTCGATACTCATTACGTAGTCTTGTTTAAAAGTCTTAGAGATCAATCACAAACGCAAGTGTTAGCCAAACAGTTAGGAACTCCTCAGCAGGCACATGCGTACGACAATGCCACTCAAACCCAACACGCCTATTTACTCGTGGATTTAAAACCCACTACCCCCGATTATTTGCGAATTCGTACCCATCTGTTTCACCACTGGTGTCAAGACGGAGGGCCTGTCTTGTACACGTCCCCGTCGACTTAAAAGAATCTACACAATCCTCAGACACGTTTGGTCTGTCTCACACATCGTCAAATGACGTAACTTCAGTCTCACCTTCCCGTCAGATTGACTCGTGCCTTGTACGGCATCAGTCGCGAAACAAAAATCCACAAATACGTGCTCGTGTCTTAGAAGCCGGTCTCAGAGAAGTCTTACAATGGTTTACGGTGACAGCACGTCAATTACTTCAAGGCATCATTCACATCCCTCATCAAACCAAATGCATTTTTGACAGAAACAAAGTAGCCTTAAAGCAACTGGCAGTTCCCGCATCGACACTCAAAATAATATGCAAATAATTTTGAAACCTGGAGGTAGTGGTTCTCTAGGAGGTGTTATCATTCGCTCGCTCTTAAAATGGGATCCCACTGCCCTAAAAGTCATCCCTAAGAAAAGAAAAACACTCACTGACCCAAACGTACACAGAAGAAATAAAGCCGTGGTGTCAAGACTAGGTCACAGGCTAAGAAAAAGAAAAATCCCCAGAAAAAGAAAAGTCCCCAGGAAAAAAAAAATCCCCGAGTAAAGACACCTGAAAACAACTTCTACCATCAAGAGAGACACTTCGGCCAGGACGCAACCTTGCATCCCAAACCACGACCTGCAGCGACGGTGACCGCGTCTCCAGTAGCCGCAGGTTCTTCCACTTCTCCGCTGCTTGTGATGCCAGCAAAACCCAATTTGACAAGCGTCTTTCCTAATTTTATGAAAAACTGGAAACCCGTGTCTCCAGAAACTTTTCTTCCAGCGGTGGCACAGTCCTCTTCTTGAGCCGCTGCGGAAGCTGTTACAAATTACCTTCCCCCAAAATCAAAGTCCAAGACAGATCGGGTATGTTACAGAGTTTACTGGATTTATCCAAACAAGAACTGTTCCGCTTAAGTTCTTTGCGAACATCTCAACCTCGAGTGATGCCTGTCATGAAAACTATACTACAGACCGACAATCAGTGGCGTCTCATTCCACCACTATAAAAAAGACCTGGGCAAACGATGGGTATCAGTGTTTCTGTGCTACTGAACGCAAAAAGATGTCACCCGCCAGAAGTTCACACCACCACCATCGTCTTTCTTCTGTCCAAAAAGGAAAAGGAAAAAGAAAAGGACACTCTCGTCATTTGACCCTCGATCCGAATAAACGCTTAGCCAAGCAGCGACGTCTACCCCAAAAAATACTCCATCTTCCAAAGAAAAGTAAGCAAAGGGGAGGATTGTTTGGCGATATAGAAAAAAATTCGTCAAATTTTTGACGAAGCAATAGTCAAAGACCTCGTCAAAAAGACTGGCTACAAACACTTCAACTTACTCCAAAAATTCTCCACCAAAAAGTAAGATAAAATGGCGTGTGCCAAGTCATCGACGTCAGTGTATTTTGTATGTGTGCTCCGGAACAAACAAAGATGTCACCCACCATAAGTGACTGCCTCCTCGTTTAGCCAAACATTGGGACTTATTCTCCGTTCTGTCCAAAGCCCCTCTCCCCATGCAAAAACAACTCAGTGAAACCGCTTCCAAAGACGTCGTCGATACAGTGTGCGAATGTTGTCTGAATGTCTTGAAAGGAACGATACCTTTGTCCCAATACCAGAAAGCCAGGAATCAACACGTTCTTCGCCAAAGGGTCCAAAAGAAATTACTGATCCTTCAAAAGAAAAAGATGTTGGTGCAACGTGGGAGATTTGTGCACCCGTTGTTAGTACCCTTGGTGAAAGGAATATTGGGAACAATGATTACAGGATTCGTGACGGGAGCTGCTTCACAAGGGATAGGTAAAAGTTTAAAAAATGATCAAGAAAATAAAAGGGACCTCTGAGGTGAAAAGATCTACACGAATTGCAATCATTGATGGCTCTCAGCGATTTGTCAGAACGGAAAAATCGCAACGGTACGGTCAAGTGTTGAAACAACCTTATCTCTTTCACCAGAAAGCTTTAGACGAAACAGCTCCACCGACACTGAAAGATTTTAAGATCCTTATGAAAAGTACATCACCACCACCACCCCCAGTGACCAAGACAGACGCAGCGCCACGGATGCCTGAGGAAGAAGAGGCAGGATAAGTCTTTCAAACACCGTCAGGGGCTCCCATCCCTAGTAAGACTGCAGCGTTCTTGTTGACCCCTTCCCCCACGCCCAAACAAGAACTCAAAGCTTGGGTTAAAAAGATGATGTCCACTCATCCTTCGACAGAAGTGAAAAAGAAAGAAGGGAAACCAGAAGTGAAAAACGCATGACAAAAGCCACCCCATTACTGCCACCATACTACGCTCGACATCTATTCCCGTGGCACGTCGGACACATAAAGTCGTTTCCAAACCACCACCTCACCCCAGCCAGAGTAGCATCTCTCTTATTGAAGAGAGAGAGAGAGAGAGAGAGAGAGAGAGAGAGAGAGAGAGAGAGAGAGAGAGAGAGAGAGAGAGAGTCCTGATGGTGAATTTATTAGCCAGCATTTCCTACGATCCATTCAATCGTGCGAACTACGGAGGAGTTTAGAAATTGTATCGCGCTGCCAAACCCGGACTCAAAAGTGTCCGTTTACCTCAGCTGCAACGATGGTTACAAGAACAAGCCACCTACACCTTAAACAAACCCATGCGACGAAAATTGTCCAGAAATCGCACGCGAGTGGAGGGCATGGATCATCAATGGCAACCCGATTTAGCCGATGTCTCTGATTTAACCACCCGCAAGCTTGAATACAAATATTTATTTTATGTCATCGACGTCTTTTCCAAATTAGTCTGGGTCCTACCATTGACTTCCAAATCGAGTACTGTGTTAGTGCGAACCATAAGGCTGGTGTTGAAACAAAGTTACCGTCACCCTCTTCGATGGCAAACAGACAAAGGCACCGAATTTCTGAACCAAGCTTTCCAAAAAGAATTAAAGGAATGAGACATTCCTTTTTTCACCATCGATAATCCAGAAACCAAAACCAGCTTCGTGGAACGTTTTCAACGCACCTTGAAAGAACGCATGTGGAATGATTTTACGCATCAACACACTCTCAAGTACATCGACATCTTACCGTACCTTGTCAAAGCGTACCACCAATCTTACCATCGGAGCATTGGATGTGCCCCCCAAGAAGTGACTCCCGACAATGAAGTGACCGTCTTTGGGCGCATGTTTGGTACGTCCCTGACTGTGACTGTCCCCAAGAAGGGTGAAGTGTTGACAACGGGAGATTATGTGTACATTGTCAAAACTAAACACACTTTCGACTAAGGTTACTTACCCAACTGGACCACTGAATTATTTCGTGTCACTGAATGAGTGCTCGGCCATCATCCTGCCGTCTATAAATTTGAAGACATGAACGGGAAAGTGTTAAGAGGAACTTTTAACTTGACCAAGTTACAACGGGTGACCAAAATGGAAGACATCGAAAGCATTCCCGATCAAAGAACCCATAAAGTGGGAAAACGACATGTCAAATAAGTCAAAGTACATTAGAAAGGATATCTGCCGTGTTTTGACACTTGCATCAACGCTTGAAAGTCATCGACTATAAAAAGAAGTGACCATCATGCCCTTCAACACAGCCTAAACCACAACAATGACCACTCCTTCTCCGAGTTCTTCTCTGCAAGATCTACAAAAACAACCCATGTGTGTGGAAAACCTTTTCCTAAAACTAAATCTTAAATCGTCCTTTTCTGCAAAATCTCTGTGGTGTATTGTGTCATCGGTGCTGCCACTGCCAATTTGAGTTTGCAACAAGGAGACAAATAATTGTGGACCATTTTCTGAGCAGTTGCATCGGTTACCTTCTCCCCAGTCCTTCCCTGAAATACTCTAACTGTAACAACGGGAGTCCTGCGACCTACTTCAGTCACCCTACCGATAATCACAATAATAATAACCATACCTTAGACACTCCTCTGACCTTGAGTGACCCCTCGGACAGCAGAACGCTGCAATTATGAATAACCAATTTTACTTAACTTTACCCAATTACAGTTCCATGGAGGTGTTATCCCACTACACTTTGTGCGATTTCAAGGCCAAATTACCTCAGGCCATCCAGTTGGATCACGAAGCCCGTTGCAAAGTGGCTTTGGTCGATTTGATTCACCCTATCAAAAACATCATTGAAAATCAAAACACTTTTGAGGTCCAAGATCTCAACGAACAAGTGCAAGAATACTTGAATGAAAACGAAACTGTAGATACCTCTATGAAACGACCAGTGTCCCACGATAATCCATGGTACATCTATATGTTGACAAATCCTGCAGGCTACTATTTTAGTGGTCAAGATCTGGTGGACACGATTGCCTCCAAATTAAAAGCCTTGGACAAAGCCTTGGACAAAATGAAACAAATTGTCACCATCGAATACAATAAGGTGGCTAGTAGCCTTCTGATCAAATTTTCGGATGCCTAAACGTGGGCCATTACAGTTTGTCCCGAATTGTCTGACATTTTGGGTGGAGACCTCAAGATGGCCAAGGGTTCACTCATACCACCCGTCACCAACAACTTGAATTTTGCGAAGGTTTTTCGTTACCCTGTAGAACTAAATCAAGAATTAAATTTGATCTATGTGTACATCCGCGCCGTAACTGCGATTCATTCCTCTCAAAGCGGATTCTGCCTCGACCAATGACGAGGAAGGTGGAAACACCTATCACGTTCACCGCGAATTTGTATATCCTCGCTATTTGCCCACAGTAAGTCGTATTTCGACAGTGTCAATATTGGTATAAAAGGAGATCTGGGACAAAATATTCCATTCTCAAAAGGGAAAGTCACAGTGAAACTCCATTTTCGAAAACGATTTTCTAACGACTTGTAAGTCATGTATCCTGTGTATCGAGGAGTTGCTCGACAGTGAGGACATGGTTTAGGAGATATGCTGAAATCGGCGTTTCGTTCGGTGGCCCCCGTATTGAAACCGATGGTGACATGAGGATTGCAAGCCTTGAAAGATGCCGCTTTGACGCAAGGCGAAGAAGCTCCCCAATACGTCATCATTGACAAACAAAATCCCAAAGAAGCCTTCTTGAGAACAGGCAAAAACGTCAGACTGGAAGGGACATTTTAAACCGACGAGAAACTCCTATAAATGCACTGGATGCTGCCCAGTCAGGAATTCACACTTCCCTGACACCACAGTAAAGACAAGGTATAAAGAGACGTCGAAGACACCCCTCCAGAGGACTTCACACACACAGAGCTAGAAAGAAAAAAAAAAGAAGAACATCAGAGAATTAGACTTTTATATTATTAAACAGAATAATGATGCACCAAAAGTCTTGCGATTGTTCCAAGTCGGAGCTGGATCTGTTTGCCATGCCACCCACTGTGATGACGATGCAGGAATCTCAATGGGAAGAATTTCATCACATCTCCTCTTTGACAATCTCAGCCCCCTTCGAATCTGAAACCGAAGGACAGCCCGAAGATTACATAGATCTGAGTAGCAGTTACTTGTACCTGAAAGTCAAAGTGATCAAAACGGACAACACCGCTACGAGAGCCGATGCTAGATTAGCTCCCGTCACAAATTTCATGCATTCCTTGTTGAGCAAAGTGGATTTGTACATGAATTATAAAATAGTCAGCAGCAGCATGGATACTTACCCCTACCAAGCGTACCTGGAAAATCCCTTGACCTACGAGAAAGAGGCCAAGAACACTCATCTGGATGCATGCGTCGTATGGAAACCTGACACAGCAGGCGAGGACAAGTTTAACGACACAGTCCTGACAGCAGCTGACGATCCTCATAATAAGGGCTTTAACGACCTTCGAAAGAAAATCCTGCAAGGACGTAGTTTAGAACTGATGGATTGTTTGCATTTGGACATGTGGTTGCAAAAAAAGTACTTCCTGAACCGGGTGGATATCCGCCTGAGACTGAATCACATCAGTACCGCTTTCCTTTTGATGGCCCATGCCAACGAGTACAAAACCATCACCCAAGAAGACAGACTCTATGTGCGACGCGTGGAAGTGTTACCTAAAGTGGGAAACGACATCAGTCACACTTTGAGCAGAACGACCGCCATGTATCCGATACGGCGCGTGGAAGTGAAAACCTTCACCATTGCCGCTGACCTCTGATCCAAGATCGAAGATCATCTGTTCCAAGGACAGTTACCCAAACGTTTAATCGTTGGTATCGTCAGTAACGAAACCCTCAATGTTGCCGTCACTGCCAGTCCTTTCGAGTGTAAGCACTACAGAATGTCCAAGATCGAAGTCAGTCGCGATGGCAAAAATTGTGTACCAGACCCTTCGAACCTACATTTACCGAGATCGTACTTGTCCTTGTACGAAGCCAAGAGACAGTTAGCAACGGCATTTCGTACAGAGATTATGGGCCTTTGATTTCACTCCAGATCAACGCAGTGATGAGGGACATTTCTACCCTATAAAATCTGGCCAACTGACTGTGGAACGTCAGTTTGCAGAAGCTCTAACCGAGACGGCGAACGTCATCTTGTATGCCGATTTCGACAACTCTTTAGAAGTCAACAGTTTGAGAGAATTCATTCGAGACTATTAGAAGCTATGGAAGACTCTTATCCCTCTTTGAATGGTGGAGCCTCTTTGGAAATGGAATGGGAGGATGTCCTGAAAGCAGAACCAAAACACAAAAACAAAGTGGTGATGGTCATGTCCAGATGGCCACAACATGAACAATATTTAGTCTCCTGCTTTGCCAATCACCTGGCAGAAACAAGCACAGTTTTGACAAAGAAATATTGGTATGGATGTCAAAACGATCATCCCGGTCAAATTCAACACGATGAATGTCTGATGATGAGCCAAGAAGAAAACTTGGACGAGTATCTGGATGACGCTTGTGGTCTCATCAGTGGTATAAAGACTTGCGTGATCATTCCTCCCTCCACTGACTCCTCTGGAGATCTTCCCGGGATTTTCCAGGGTTCTTCCTCCACCATTAATACTGGCCGCCATGTATAGCCTATCTTGTGCTGAAAAATGGCGTTAAACCCTATAACAACAACAACAACAACAACAACAACAACTTCTCTCTATCTCTCTATATTAGATGAGCTATAGCGTTCCTACCAAAAAGAAAAACCCGTAGGGATGTTTTCTATCGCGTCCGCACTTGAGACATATAAATCGGTGTGGTCTCCAGTCTGACCAACCATTATTAATGCGTCAACCTGTGAAGATGTCTTCAAATGTCTGGATGCTGATGCAAGAAGAATGGACAGAGAGGTATAGAGTTCAGAAACAGCAGAGAGAGCAGCAACAGTAGCAGCAGCAATAAAAACAGCCGCAGAAACCAGACAGAGGTTTGTGGACTGTAGAGTAGACACTAAGGAGTTCTCCTTCTTCTTCCGACAAAGCTGACCATTTCCTGTGGGAAAGCCTGCAGCCAGACAGGGACGCAATCTTAGACGATAAGAGGTTGCCCAAACTCTTAACCAACAAAACAGCCCTTTTCAGGGCTACCTCAACAATTTAGAAAATACATACCACTCTACTGCCAAAATTGTCTGTATTTGTGTCTTGGTATGTAAGTGTGATTGTAAGTGATGAGATAACAGTGTGCCTATAAACACTACGTTTCCCTGACTTTGTAAGATAGTGTGTGTGTGTATGTGTTTGTTTTAGGGTTGTATATATATATATATATATATATATATATATATATATATATATATATATATATATATATATATATATATATAT